>JJOG01004294.1:0-17768 GCA_000715275.1 Gyrodactylus salaris
ATATATATATATATATATATATATATATAACATTACATTCCCTTATTCTAGAAGATTTAAAAGGTTTCCGTTATAGGGATTAAAATAATATTTGAGTTTGCTGCTACCTCTAAGTGGGCTAAACTCGTTCTTCATTAACTCACAGTAAAGCCATCTCTCAAATCGCCTTCTTGATGATGTTGATTATTATAGGATTTCCTAACAAAAGGCTCATCGCTGCAAAACTTTGACTTTATCGAGTCCTGCCTAACGGGTATCTTATCCATTGGGAATTCCCACTTTGCTCTCGAACGATTAATTGAGTTATTCAAAGTGGAATTTGATGAGTAAATATTCTCCTGGCGATCGCCCATCGCTAGGATCTGTTGTTGTTGATTGGTCATTTTCATGATTTCATGCTGGAAGCCTGCCAGCTTCCTGTTCAGTTCATCGAGTTGATTTGTCTTCTGGTTTAAATCGAAGCTCGAATGAACCATTAGGTCTTCCGGATTCCTAAAGCCCCTAGGGTCCATCATCTGGCTGGAGAATTGTGGCTCATAGCTGGAGATTGGTGGATTCGGGGTGAACATTGGCGGTTGGTAGTAGGGGAAGGGATACGCTGGAATCATTTGTCTTGGTGGATGCTGCAGGTACGCCTGAGGATGGTATCTGTGTTGCCTAATGTGAGAAAAGAAGCTATTTAGAACCTTTATAGGTTTGGCCAATCTATCAAATTACAGTTACAGTAACCTTGACAGCTGGATATTGTTTATTTATGACTTACTCTCGCAAATCAGGATACTCATAGCTAGTCTGGCGCTGAAATGGCTGATGGCCATAGTTGGGATGAATGAAAGGATAGGGCACTTTTTGTCTCACTTCCGAACGATATTCATTATCAGAGAAGTAATCCTGATTAACGTAATTATCAAAGTCCTCCACGTCGGTTCGTGTTGAGTCGTTTCGTGAGAACTTTCTAGAATTCACTGGCGCTATCGATCCGTGTCGGGTCATCTGATGGATCGGCCTCTTTGGTAGACTCTCAAAGTACGAATCTTCCTGGTCTGTGTAGTAGCCGTGATTAGTGTCATAATTTCTCGATGTCCTCTGACTCATTGATCTCTGTTTTTGCGAAAGATTATTTATTCTCATTACTTCAACTTCATTCATAGACAATACTTACTTACAAAATCGATATGTCTATTTTTATATAAATAAGAAAACTTACGCTCGGAATATTTCCCCTCCTCTCATGACGTGATACAGATGATATTTCTGAAATATTATCATCATATTCAGTATTCGTGAGGTCCTTGTCCATGAAGGGCTCATTCGTCGGCGAGGTCTGCTCCCCCTGGTCCACCAACTTTGACCTCGATTCGGACATTTTCACCTGCTGTCTAATCGGCCGACTTGTATTCGAGCGCTTGATCGGTGGCTTCCCGGGATCCTTGACAATCGAACTAAATGAAGAGTTCTCATTGGAGCTGAGTGACTTAACCTCTCCACAAGTGGTCGAGTCGATTTCATTATTTTCCAAAGATTTCGTGTCATCCTTATCCATCTCTAAAACACCAGCGGTCTTTTTTTCATCACTGATTGATGGGTTCATTTCTTCATCAACGTCAGCATCGTTGGCTGCGTCTTGTTCGTCAGTCTTGTGGAATTGTTTCTCACTGCCCAGACTGTTCTGGGTGCCGTCTTGATTCTAGTGAGAATGGTGTTGAAATATCGTAAAGAGAACAACCATATCTTTTCTATTGTTTTTTCTTCTTACTCAGAACGAGAGAGAGAGAAAATATCGATTTATCGATTGAGGAATGTTTTTTTTCTTCAATCAATTTTGTCGTTTTAAAAGCATATCTCTGAATCTTTTGAATAAATAACCGTGTACAATAATTTGTTTCTCTATTTTTCCTCAAATATATAGAATCTCAATTCTTTAAAATGGTCGCTATTGTTGATTAATTTCTGATACTTTATCTATTTTTAGCTAAAATTAACCCATAAGCGTCGCTACTCATAAGTAGTTTTAGATATATAATCTGTAATTTTATAAGTAAATTCGTCAAATATACAGAAATTTATAAGAAAAACTGCTCTCAGTTGAACAATTATTTGCTAATGTCGTGAAACAAGTAATAATTTTATGCAAACATTCGATTTCAAATTCACAGACAACTCTTGTGAGAACGTTGTGTCTACTCACGCTCAGCACATGTTTGAGGAAGGCTTTCTGATTTCTCTCCGCTGTTTTCGTCTTCATATTCAGCATTCTCGTGTCTCGATTCGATTTAATCTTTCTCCTCTTCTGATCTAGAATGAGGTGTATTTGTGCCGATGACGCCTTTAGCGGATGGGAATCATTCGCAATCGGCGTTTGAACTGTAGAGTCTGGCTGTGATAACTCCTGGGGGTTTATCGTGGTCAGTTTAGATGATATCTTCTTCTTCTCTCTGGCCCATGTATTCTGTGGTATCGATGATCTACAAATGGGGACATGAAATTATGTGGACCCTTACTCATTCATTCATAATGATCCATTAGAAAACCATGTGCTCCAATAATAAGACTGTTTTATTGTCTTAATCTCAAATATCTCTGAATAAAAGAATGCTAGAGTGTTTTCTTTATTGGCTTAAGAATTAGAGATGAAGAATGGTTTGTTTAGTTGGTTAGAAATGTGCTCACAACAGAGGAGGCTATAATTCATTGTACTTGTGTGTAGGAATCTTATTTTAAAAAAAGCGTTCTTTCGAAGCCTTACGGGGACAAACGCACAATAAAAATATCTCAGAGATGTATTCATCTCTCTGAGAACTTACTCTTTAATTTGTAGAGATGCCTTACTAAGTGAGGGTTGACTCGAAGATACTGACTTTAGGCTGTCTTCGGTGATTGAAGTCTTTCTCGTATCAGAACGTTCATCTAAGCATGTCGTTTGTCCATCGTTGACTACTGAAAGGGGATGGAAAAGAGTGGTTAGTTTCACTTTACTCAAAAAAATATGTCTAGAAAATATTTCTTTTTAATGTATGAATCACATTGAAGCGAACAAAAAAATCAATTAATCGACGGGTTTATCATGTGAGAAATTTAAATTGTTTTATTGTAAACTGTTTATTTTCATGTCTCTAGAGGATCAGTACATTTCCTAAATTCAATGATATTCAAATATTTAAAGTACACAATAAACAAGGTTTTCCTTTGTCTGATCAGAGAGATTTTGAAGTGAATTAATCCAATTTTGGATACAATAAAATAACAAAAGCCTGCCTTGATCACATGGGCAATTTCTCTCCCAAAGTACAAAGGGAATTTGTCGACTCACCTTTTGTTTTTATGTTATTAAACTCTGATTCTTCATTGGCGGTTCTTTTCATCGTCTCTGCTGGCTGTTTTGTTCTCGGCTAAATAAAAAAAAATAATTGTGGCACGTATTTATTTCCAACAAGTTTCATTGTTACAGTGAGAATAATTAGAGATTTTGTCAGTCGTCAAGAATAGGAGTGGCAAAAGAAAAGGTCTATGTGAGTAGGTTCTCATATTCTCAAGTCGTACTTTTAAAATACTGATATTCAGTTATTGTTTTTAAAATTAAAATCTTGAATTTATAAGAATTTGGAGGATATTGAGTTTTTCGTTTCGATTACCATATTGGTACTTTAAAAATATAATTGTAGGTTTTTCTGCAGATAGTATTCTAGGCCAATAGAAGCTTTTTGTTTATTGATGTATTTAATCGCGCTTCTTGTGAGTGATTAAAAATTCTGATTATTAAAACAAAAATTAGGACATAAATTTATTGTTAAAAATCAATATTAATCTTACCCAGATTCTTATCAACGAGTTAATCTTCATGTATTAGATATGAACGAAATTTGATGAAATGGTTCATGGGAAGATGAAATAATTAAATTTTTTCCAACTTCTATTGATCGAATAATAACTTATTCAAAATATTTATTGATTACCATTATATATAATTCAAGTAATCCAACTATCGCTCGCAAAAGTATATTTTTTTCTTGTTCATTTGTGCTACTTGTATCCTGGAGTAGTAACCCTCATCTTGTATGTTCACTGTGTAATGAAATTTTCTTTCGCCCTGGAATTTTCTCAATAAAAAAGCATCTCTCAAGCTAGAAATTCTATTTTCACTCTTATCAAAATGCGGTGTAGATCAGGTCAATTTTTTCAACTAGAGACATGATTTGCGTAATTTTGTTATCACAAATCTATAAATTTTTCTGCATTTTTTTCAAAAATTTCATTTTTCTTTTACGTCGATCAACCCAACTCTTGTTAACAAACCTTTCTAAAAGTTGAGCCAAAGCCTTTTCTCATAAATTGTTTCTGAAGAATGTGCTCCTTCGATTCATCAATGTTCATCGGATCGTTTAGGAAGAAGGCTGGCATGTTTCCTGAGGAACTAACGACACTCTGATCGTCCGGCTTTTCTTCTACTTCTTCTGAGCTCTTCTTCTTCGTCTGACCCACTGCTTCGTCGAATATTGTCTTGTTTATGATGGGTCTCGTGAAATCATGAGTCTTTTTAACATTATTCTGATTATTAGACATCTGGAGCAACTTCTGCATGTTTATATCTGTAAATGAGAAGGAGAAAATGTTTTACTCTTAGCCGAACATCTCTTGGTTTTTGCAAGTACATTTCGTTGACTGAAATAAGGAGAAAAGGAAGCTAGGCATGACCCCTCTCAGAGGAGAAATTTATGACTCTTTTTTTTCCTCATAAGGAAATATAAAATCAATAAAAAATAATCGATATTGGACAAGATTCCTTCATGTTTAGCATCTTTTCTCTATTGTATATGTGATATTTCATTCAAAATTGGGCATAATGATAAAAGTACCCTCCCAGAATGTACTTTCTAATCTAATTGAGTACAAATATTAGTACAAGTGCTTTGTTACTTTTTTGTTTAAATCACTCACTACTAATTTCTGTCATATTTCTATCGTATCAAGTAATAATATCCTTGAGATAATTGCAGGGTGCTCTCTAGAGCTTAATTCCATAAGAGCTGATTGTATTTTGGGAAAATTTCGTTTTAAACATCACCAAGGACGATAATAAATAATGATGATTTATTGAAATTCATTTTGATTATCTCTCTAGGAGCCAATTAGAATCGTCTCATTAAATTGGCCAATGAGAGTTGATCAAAATAAAAATGTAGTCAAGAAGTAATTTTTGAACACGTTATTTTGTCTGTGTGCATCCTCTGCGTACACTGTGTATATGAAAAATAACCAAATTGCTATATGAAACATCAGAGAGATTCATAGTTAGAGTTTAAAATGTTTACTCTTCTACTTCTTAAGTTTTTATTATTATTGAATGAACGAATTACTAACCCTCACTCTAAGCATTTCAAATGACTCACTCTGTCGTTCGACCGCATTGCATCTCTCTAACTCTTCAAACGCTTGATATTCTTCCTCGCGTTTTCTTTGCTCCTGTGTCATCCAAAGAAATCCTTCGATAAAATAAATTAGTTGAATATTTGACAAGACAGTGATATCTTTGACATTTTCTATTTCAACTGACATTAACGCCTTGAGCAGTGTCGGGTCTGGACGGACATATTTATCTTTCTTGGGGTATTTCTCTAACAAACGAAGCAATCTCTTTCCATTAACACTTTCATCCCCTTGAATGTAGGGCAGATTGTAGGGACGAATTTTTTCATCGCAGGGTGCATTTGGTAATATCAGCGATAATGATGCATCAACACAAACTTGAAAAAATGTATCTTTATTACTCTTTAGTAGGATACTTGTCCTTGAAGAATGCTATTGAAGACTTTGGTGCATTTAACATTTTTGAATATACTTGCAAGTAGTAATTAAAATTCATTGATTTTCATGTCTTGTGTGTTTTAGTTCCTCCCCTTCAATCTACATACTTACTTGGAAATGTTGCTGTTTTATCTAGTTCATCGTCTGAATTAGATTGTAGAAAAGGGAATTTCGTCGGCGATTCATCAACCTCTTGCATTTCATCAATAATGTGCTCATAAAGTATCTCCTTGTAGACTACGATTGCGCAACAGAATTTTGTTAGCCATCCAGTCTTGTTGATAAGTATTCTCAAGCGATCTTCGGTTAGCTGAACATTGCCATGAATCGCATTTATTATTAGAAATGATAAATAGCAACGCTTACATTGTACTTGTTGAGTTGCTTTGGCAATACAAACCAGGCACAGGAGTTCAACCAATCCATTACAAGTGGACGAAAGTGATCATACACTAAGTTTGATTGTCCTGGAGTTGCTTCATTCGGTAGGTTGGGTAAGTTATTGAATTTTGAGGGTATAGAATTGATCAATCTTTTTGTGTTGTTTGGTGAGAGAAATAGAACAATCAAATCATAAGCGGGTTAAAGAAATTAAATGAAATATTTATTGATATTTCAAAGTGTAATACTTAAATATTGTATTGAATTATTAATACTCACCTTGTTGCCCGAAGGAGATCGTCTGTTTGTAGAGAATTTAAGATTTTTGATGCAATAATTGCATCAATTATATTCAAATGGAAAGCCTTGATGATTAAATAAGGACCTTACCAAATCGAATTTCTCCCCTTGATAAAGATGTTTGCTAATTTTTACTTTTTCCTTGAGAATAATTCCAAACTTTAGGAGATTTTGAATGATAACTGGAATTTCGTTCCACACTAATGTTTTATTTTCAAATGTATTGTGACACGATCCACAGTACCATTCTCCTTTAGTTAACGCCTTAACTATTTGAGGTCGGAGAGTGAATTTGCTCTGAATGATTATGAATGATGATTAACTTTTTCACAAAAGAACACGTCCCTATAGAAATACGGAACCTCTCCGTTGAATGCTGATCTGATAAGCCAGATTAAAAGAAAGTATGTCTTGATCTATCATTTAAAAGCTTAGTTACATTTCTTGTCTCTTGCCATGGAATGTCGCAAATTTTTTCCATAAAATGTATATAAATTGAAATACCTTCTCTCAATCATTTAAACAGATTCTATTTATCTATAAAATATTTGTTAAAACAAACACGAAAATATTGGTATTTTAAATATGAATATTCCAGGAATATTTTATTCCTCATTAAGACGATCCTGAGACTATTATGCAGTTCCTTGATGGTTTACAAGAAGAAATAACGACAAAACGTTACCTTAATCCCAATTAATCATCAGTGGTGATCAAACGATTTACGACTACACCATACTAATCTGTCATTCAGATTCTGACTATTTCTGCATTTGTGCTAGCTATAATCATGGTAAGTCATTCCTTTAAGGTTTCTCGCGAATCCAATTAATTTTCTGTGTCCTTATTCATTTTATTTCATGAGATTTATTCATTTATTGCGACTCCTCGAAACGTCTCAAAGATTCAGTAATTTAAATAGTTTTTCACATCAAAATTATCTGATCCATCAAAATCTGAGCATAATTTGATACTTTAATTATTATTTAATTAATTATTTCTTATCGCCCAGTTAGTTTTCAAGACCCCTATCAAGTAATTCGAAGGATAGGGGATTGGGAACTATTTTTAATCACATACAGTAAATTAATCAAGTGAGTTCACAAAAGCTGTGCGAGTATAATAAAGCCTAATAAAGTATAATAGTAGGTTGTTCGGAAATAAATTTGTTAATCTGAGTTATAAATGAATATTTTTCATTATTTCTACGTTAATTTGACAAAAAAGTAGTTCATCAAGAAGCTTGTCTATACTTTTAGTCGAAAAGTATCCGTTCTTTGGGGAAAACTATGAAGATATCAAGTTTTTAACTTATTTTTTTCATTAAGATGGAAAAGATAAAAATCTAATCAATCCAAGTCTGGTAAATACAGGGGGTGAATGTATCCCCAAACCAAGACACAAAGTTTTTTTCCTAGGTTTTGTCACATAAGGTCTTGCATTGTCTTAGCTCTAATGGCCATTGTTGGAATAATCTCTCGAATCTTTTGAACAACTTTTTCCAGCTAACTACAGAGACTTCAAAGTTGACATTTTATCAGCAAATCTTGGTAGATTATCCTTTTTAAATTGCATTTCAGTTGCATCAAGTGTCCACTTTAAATTGCAAGTAATTATACATGGTCTATTTTTTCTCTCAGAGCATGAGGAGCCCAATAATCAAATTTATTGGTGTAACCAAGGGATTTGATATTACTATCAATTGTACCTAAGGGACAATTAGACTCTCAGACAATTATCGACAAAATCAATTTCAAAAAATAATCCTTTAGAAAAAGACAATTCTTCCCGAACAATCCAATTTAAATATGAAATGACTAAAAACTAAGCGGAATGTTTTATTAATCTGTCAAAAGATAGTCTATTAAATATCTGATCTAGTAATTTAATTATGAGTCATTTTTCTTTTTGATTTCCTTTATTTATAATATAGAAACTTGTATTCATAACCTCAATTTTGCACTTATTATATGATATCTAAAATAAATAAATTAACACAAGTGTATATGATATTTCCTTATTCGAAATCGTTTTTGTCATCAGGTTAAATATTCATTCAATTGAAGTCAAGACCGAGAAGGTCTCCTGTTTGAGTTTTTGGTGTTTTTTTCACCTCTTTCTTCTTTTTTCTCTTCTTTTTCTCATCCTCCGATGATGAAGATGACGACGAAGAACTCTCTGTAGTCTCTGATTCGGATGATTCCGAGGTTTCGGATCTTGAGGAATTTGATGACTCCTTGGACTTCTTCTTTTTTGGCTTATTTTTCTTTGCCTTTTCGTCCGAAGAAGACTCAGATGAAGAGCTTGAAGTTTTCTTACTCTTTTTGGGGATTGGCTTTTTCCCCACTGTCTTTTTGGGGGATGGCTTTTTCTCTACCTCTCTTTTGACCTCCTCTTCTGATGACGAAGACTCTTCCTCTGATGAAGATGACTCATCTTTCTTCTTTTTCTCGGGAGATTTTTTCTTTTGGACAATCTTTGCTTTCTTTTCAGAAGCCTTTTCGGATTCCGCTGAAGACTGATCAACCTCTTCATTGCTTGAACTGGCTTCTTCTTCTTCGTTACTCGAACTTGACTAAAACGCAAGGTTTAATGAATATTACATTATGAAGATTTTATCAAAATTTGATTGATAAAAAATAACCTTTTTCATAGGTACAATCAACGTTAAAGATGTGTAACAAACCTTTTCCTCGTTATCAACCTCGTCTAGAACGCTCTTTAGAACCTCTGGTGGACGCTCTCCAAGCTCATACTTAATGCCAACTGTGTAAAAGTACTTGGAAGTGTACTTGACAAACTTTTCCACCACCCCTGTACTCTCCACGCTAATTGACCTTACAACACAGCCGCTAACAGTTGAGGATGGCATAGCAAATTCAACATGCGACTCCCTAACTAGTGTGTCGTAATCCGGCATTGGATCATGCGGCTCCAACAGGAATCGACACGTGAGGAGGTGTGGCTTATAAGATGCTGAAAAAAAGAGGAAAGTGAATTATTTTGTCTCATTCATTTCTGATCCACTCAACTAACCTTCATTCTTCTCTGGGACTCTGTTGATCCTCCAGACTATAGACTTGTAAAGGTGCTCATATTTCGCATCTCCAGTGCTCGTCTCCAAGATGCTTGGAGGCAGAAAAGATTGAGCCAATTGCGTAATTCTCTCAAAGCCCTTAATCTTTCCCGGCTTTCTCAACACTGAGTGGACACTTCCCATCTTGTTGTGCTTCTCAATGCGAAAGTGATATATCCATTCCTCCGGTATTGGAATGTGTATCTCGACATTCTCGCACGGCACTGCCCCACGATGTCGGCAGGCGGTAAAGTACCCAGGAACAGTGAGATCACATCTTATCGATATGAATCGCTGGTTTATCGAATACTTGATCATTGTTATCAACGGGAATTCTGGATTCTTCACCAAGGTTGTACGAAATCTCATTAATTCAAATTTACAACCATCCAGAGGGTAGAACTTTATCATGTGATCCTTCTCGTATTCCTCTAGATCAATGCAGGAATGGAATATTGGTTTCTTTATGCTAATCCAATCGTCGTTCATTATCGGGAGAATGTCGACCCTTCTAACCACTTCTCTGCCGATTCTCCATTTATCATTAATGCCCAAGACAATGTTAGGTCCGCCGTTAACAAATGCGGAGCAGAAGACACGTGTTCTAGACTTTTGCTTCAACATTTTAAAGTCACCATCCATCTCCGAATGATATTCATCAATGACATAAGCACAGACCTCTTGGTCGTTATAATTGAGGCCGGTCATTTTGAATGCTGGAATGTCCATAAGTTTATCCTCAAGGACGGAAATCATCTCCCTCAGAGGTGTGTGGTCAAGGGAGCCGAATTTCAAGATTTCTGTATAAATCGGAATATGGTCCAAGGCAACATTCTGCTTTGGCTTATGACTTACTAGAGTCTTTATGGTCTTGAGGGTCACCTTTTCTGGTCGTATGCCTAATATCTCCTTGAAGGATACATGATTCAACTTGAAAATGTGCACTTTTCCGTACTTGTCATATTGTTGAAGCTTGTCCCTTGATAATTGCATGTAAGGCTCAAGGCGTATACTTTTGTAGGGCTCTTGGCTCAATTCTCCAGAATCTTCAATATTGTACAAGTTGATAACACATCTCTTTCTATCTTCACTCAGCTTGACAGCGATATCCTTCCAGGTCCTATCGGATGTATACTTGGTCATTTGTTTCACGCGACTCTTCTTCTCTGGGTATCGTGTCCACACTCGCCAGGTTTTCGTGTCATCCTTATTTTCATGAAAAGGTATCTCAAGATCAGAGTCTGGTGTCTCACATCTGGGCAGTTCTGGAAGGAGAGCTTGTGGAGCACCTGTAGGAATGGCCGTCGCATAGTTCCTTGGAACAGACGCCTGCCAGTCAACAATCATTCGAGTACTTTCAAAGGTCTTGAGTAGGTTCTCCCGCTTTTCTCTTTGCTCCTCTTCGTCCATCGACTCATTCCACGGGTTATCGGCTTCTTTCCTTTCTATTTTAGCCTTCTTGCTACTCCCGAATTCATATTCATCTTCGTAGGCTGTCAGTTCCTCTTGGAATGCCTTTTGAGTAATCTTTGGCGGTGCTGGAAGGGCCAAGTCTGTGATATCTTGAGGGTCTTCGTTCTCCTTATTCTTGTCTCTTATTCTTATTCTCTTAAGCTTTGACATTTCATCAGAGGAGTCAGATGTGAAGCCAGACGACAGTTCCTCGTCTTCATCATCTGAAATCTTTTTAGAGTTTTCTTGGTAAATAGTGGCGTTGGGATCAAACTCTTCATCGTGTATCGTTTTAAAGACGTGGGCGTATTTCTCTGGATCTTCATCTTGACTTTCTTCACTCTTCTCGGCCTTACGAAATGGATTGTTCCCAGATTTAGTATTGTTTTCCTGTTCTTCAGATCCGCTCTTACTTTCGTCATCTTCATTGACAATCTCGTCTGACTCAATTGAATTCCTCTTTTCTAACATCTCTTTCCCTTCAGTGTTCATGGTCTTTTATAAAATGAATAATATTTACAATTTACAATATAGTTTTTAAATAGTTTCTTATAGATTAGACAAATGTTAAGAAATAAATAATCTCAGGTGAAATTTGCCCAATTACTATCTTCAAATTTATTATTCTTGATAGTAAAGTCTGAGGACCAGTCCTCTGAGGGTGTTGTCGTTAGATCGGGGAAGAAAGACTCTTTTGGTTCAGGTTTAACTGCCTCGACTTTTGGAAAATCTTTTGCCCAATTGTCGCGTCCAAAATCTAGAGAAGGCTTCAAGATGTTTGAGTCCTCCTTAGCGTCCTTTGCCCAATCGGAGTTCTCGTCAATTTCTTCGTCTGGAAAGACTTGTAGAGCACTCTCAAAGTTGGCTACAAACTCTTTAGTCGTCGACTTGATTTTACTCGCGACTTCCTCTTCAAACTTTTCTGCCCAACCAGTCTCTTTCGGGGGGTCTTTTTCTTCCGTTAACTCCGATTTCAATAATAGAGCGGAAACCTTGCTCGTTGAGTCTTCAATCACAGCGTTGATCTGTGAAAGGAACTTTAAAGCCTCGAGGTTCTTTGGTTTTCTCTCTTGACTTTCCTCTTGGTTTCCCTTGTTTAGGATCTTTTGAATTTCTTTATTCTCTTTCTTCTTCTGGTACTTTTCTTCGCCTTGTATCAACTTTTTAATACCCTTCTTCGGATTCGGTATTAAACCCTTGTTGAAGTGGGTCGTTAATCCAAAAGTCTTATCTGGCTGCGGTACTGTGAGGAGAAAAGATGAAAATTCAAATTCTTTCAAGATTAACATCCATTCTGAATTTTCTCAATAGCCAATGAGAGAAACGTTCCCATAACTCTACTCTACAATAAATAGCCTAGTATATAAGATACGCATATATCTCGCATACATTGTATACTCTGGAAGTGTATATTCTCAAATATTCCAAGATATAAATCGATATTTTTTGATCAAATTATTCTTTTCATTCGAAAAATGCTGCATTTTCTTAAAACCCTTCAAGATCTCTTCGTTCGTCTCTAAAGCTTATCTTATTTTAAATTAGATAACTCACTCAAGGCTTTTTTGATTCCCGATAAGCTAAAATGCTTCGACTTGGCAGGCTTCACTAAAGGTGGCCTTTGTGGCGGTGGCCTCGTTGGCGGCTCAATTGGCACTTTTTCTTCGTCCTCCTTAATCCAGTCTTCCTTGGCAACGTCGAGAATATCAAATGGGTCACCACTTGGGTCAATGACAAACTCTTCCTCCTCTTCTTGTACAGTCTCTTTAACTTCTTGGCCATTTTGATATTCTTCCTCTGGAGGTTTTTCTTCGAAATACTCAGTTCCTTCATTCTGAGTATCATTCTGAATGTTAACTCCCAAGTGAAAGTGAAAATCACTGTAAATTGTTGAAGATTCTTGAGCACTTTCCTGATAATTCTCAACTTGATCGAGGTCAGTAACACCTGGAATGTTTTCCAAAGAATTTTGCTCATTCTCAGACTCTTCATGAAAGCTGCATTCCACTGATGTAGGAGTCAGAGATTTTTCTTCGTTTAAGGGATAGTCGAAATCATAGATGTTGTCTATTTCGTCTTTGTTGGCGTCCGGACTTTCAGCGTTATTCTCAAGTTCCATTTTGAATGGTCCTTCTTGATTTTATAATTCTGAATTGAGTAGTTTAGCCAATGTAACTACTCGTTGCTAACGAGAGAAATTATTCTGCATCCACATTTGTCTTTTAGAGTATCTGTCCTGAATAAATAGATTAAATAACTTCTCTCAAATAAAAGTGGAATGAAAAAAACAATGAATGAATCCCACTTTTTTCATGATTTCTGCTAAAAATATAGTATAAGAGGCTCACTTGTGAGAAGCCAAGAAATAGTTTATTGGTTGTCCTTTAAATTGACTTTAAAAATTAAAAGGATTCTCAATGGAGTAAACCGTTAACTTTACTGTGTAAACCAGACAAAAATTCTTCGTGAGATCTAAATTGCTCAAATATTTGTGAAGAACTCTTCATACTATTAAATACTTCTAGCTTGGAATATGACGACCGTTACACTATTTTTATATATCAAAAATTTAACAAATAATTACTTACTGAGTAAATAACTTACTCTATCTTCGTCTTGCCTCGTCTAACGCCATAAAACAATAAAAATATTCAAACAAAAAGTAAGAAATTAGTTTTACTGCATACACATCTCAAAATGTTTATGTCAGATAACGATACTTTTCTTGAAGATGAATTCTCAGGAAAAGGTTCATTTAATCACGTTGAAAATTTCTACATTGGTCTCTTCTTGGCTATATCGTCTACATTTCTCATTGGATCGAGTTACGTCGTGAAGAAGATGGCTCTTTTGCGCCTCGAAAAGCATGGTACTCGTGCCGGAGATGGTGGTTTTGGTTACCTCAACGATTGGATGTGGTGGCTAGGCTTCATGCTTATGGCATCTGGTGAAGGAGCCAACTTTATAGCCTATGCATACGCATCAGCCAGTCTTGTCACTCCACTGGGCGGCATTTCAGTCATTGTAACATCGATTCTAAGCGACAAGTTTCTCAATGACAGCCTGAATATCATTGGCAAGCTTGGGTGTGTCGTTTGCCTCTCTGGCTCCACGATCATCGTTCTCCATGCACCGAAAGAACAGGACTTTCTCTCCTTGGATGATTTGGTTAAGAAATTTCTCAGTCCCGGCTTCATTCTCTACGCAATTACAATAGTAATTATAGCCAACATTCTCATTTTCTTGCCCAAAGGTTACGGTAAAAGTAGTCCTATTTTCTATCTCTCGATCAGTGGCCTCATTGGATCCCTCAGTGTTATGGCTGCTAAGGGCGTTGGAACAGCAATTAAAGTTAGTTAGTTCTAAAGGGATTATACGTGACTACTAGAAAATGAATCAGCGGGAGAAAATTAATAAAAATTCTTCTCTCTAGGAAAGTGTACGCAGTGGCATTTGGACGTTGTTCTCACACTGGTTATATCCCATGTTGATAGTCTTCCTAATTTGTGCAATAATGGTGCAGATGAACTATTTGAATAAGGCTCTAGACCTTTTCAGTACAACAGTTGTAACACCGGTTCTCTACGTCATTTTCACCGGCTCCGTCCTACTAGCCTCTACTATACTATTCCGAGAGTGGCTCCTACTAGATTACGCTGATTGGATTGGAAACTTGTGCGGTCTGTCCTGTATTGTTGTCGGTATTTTCCTAATTTGTGGCTTCAAGGTGAGTTACCTCTATAGATTGCTACCAGATCGATTCAATAGTAGTACTTGAGGACTTAGTCGTATATTTACTATACACGTAGTAGTACAATGAAGTCAAAGAAAACAATCATTTCTTCTCTTTGGATGCACACAGGGATATTCACACCCGATTTCAATGGATCATACATATCATACTAGTCCCTCTAACCATCTCTTGTTAATTTAGATATTCAATAGCGGTATATTATTTGTGGAAATGATTAGGTAAAGTTTTTCTCGTCTTTTCTTAATATTTGCAACTCTTTCATGTGCATGTTGAATTTGTTGCGAGTTTTGTTTTAAATGTTGTCTTTGAGGATGCATGTCATTTTATAAATTTGCAGAGAAAATTTATGCCAAATTGATCTTATTTCGGTTACTGCATTTCTTTTGTTTCATATCTTGATTATTTTTGGATTGCATGAATTAAGTTTTCACTTATATATCGTATTTTTGAGATTCAAAATACACAAGCAGGTTCTATAACAAGATTTTCAAGCTGACATGTTTTAATTAGTCTCTTATGGAAACCTTGATTCTAAACCGTTCATCAAAATGTCAGAAAAATGTGTTAAAGTATAATTTTTATTTTAAATACGTTAAAACATGATTCTGTCATATTTGGGTGAGCACAAATTTGTAAAATTAAAAGCTTACTAATAATTTTGGTCCCATGGGCTCAAGTTTTAACTAGGCTGTATTATCATGTCTAGGCCTGCCAGAAATAAGCATTTATATTTGGAAAATAAGCAAAATTTATTTAAAAACAAGCCGGTCTCTCTCATCGGCAGTAACAATAATCTCTATAAGTATAAGGCTACCACCCCATTTCTCATTTTTATCGGATTAGAGTTGTTATCTTTCAAGACACAAAAATCCATTTCTTTCTACCAAGTACATAAATAATGATTTTTCATGAGACTCTATTTGTCTTGTATGTTTGAGTACAGAGAGATTAATTGAGTAATGAAGAAAGAAAAACGTACTCAATCAAGCAATCCAACTCTCACTCGATTTCTACTAAATCTTGATAACTTGTATCCGTCCATTCGGAACAAGTGTTTCTTATTTACTCCTTTTCAATATTTGTCGATCTAACTTAATCTCTTGAGCAATCTCAATCGATTTGAATTCTTGACCTCGGCTATTATTCATTCATGCTCGATCACAGCTACTGTTGACAATGAAAAATGAACCATCCTACTTTTTTCAATATTTATTCTATCTCCACATCAATCTTTTTGCAGTGCATATATAGTGGATTAATCCTTAATATACGCTATTCCCCACTTTCTTTGATTGATTACTTGGGCATCGAGAAAAGTAATCTATTCATTAAACTTTAGCATGTACATTAGGGCACTGCTTTCTGATTTTACCTCTCTTAGATCAAACTAATTCAATCTTGACCAACATCAAATTTCGGTTAAGAAAAGTGTGTTTGAAATTGAGTTAATATTCATTCAGATCATGACCCGAGAGATTTTTGTATATTGTATAGCTTTCTAATCTGATCCTAAAATATTTTGATCATTACGAGATCATCTTATTAAACTTAGAATAATGGTGTTTCCAAAACTGTTTTCAGGTCTCAAGATTTCGGATCGGAACATTTTTATTTCTGTCAAAACCGACTGAAATCTCTAAGGTTTTCTAAGTTTAACAACTATGCATGAAAAAAATTCATATAACCTCTCCTAAATGTTTAGCTAAAATAAATCAGTCTCTGTGAATCTAATGTGGTAACATTGTAATTGTTTAGGACCTCGAAATATCATTCGACATGCTGAAGCATCTCTCGAGTCCCGCCTACAGCTCGTTGCCCTTATCCGGGGACGATTCCCCGCCGATTTCAAACAAGGAGAGACAGTCGTTCTACGAACTGTCGCACGAGAACAACCCCAAGGTCGTTCGCAAACGCTTGGATTCACTCGATAAGAATCCAAAAGGCATTCATCGTGAGTGTAATTTTTGATTCCTCAACACGACTACTATCGAGTAGTGAGTATAATATTTATTTTGTTGACCATTTTCAAGGTAACATACGAAAATCGGTAGGTTTCATTATTCAACTCTTTCTCATATCTTGTTTTCTTTGCCAACCTAGTTACTTTTCATTCAAATTTCATACTCCTCTTTCCTCACAACTGAAGGGGATTCGACTTGTATTCATGACTGACAGGACAGCCAAATACGTGTATAATATACACCAGGGGTGTCTAATTTTTTTTCAAAGTGTGCAGATTTTTATCATGAAAACTCAAGTGTACATTTTCAAAATAAATATACTACTCATAAGTAGTAATTCCACATTTTAAAATTAAAATAGTTTAGTGTTGAATAAAATTAATTTATTTCAAATTAAATAAACTCGTTTGTAATTGGTAAAAATAAATGGCAGTATTTAATGGTTAATATAGTTTTTCTGGGCTACCAGAAAAAGGCGTTTTTATGCATAAATGTATTTTTCTCAAAAAAAAGGCAAAAATAGGCAATTTTCTCAAATAAAATAGGTAACTTTAGAAAATCATGTGTTTTTCATTCTGATTAAGAAATATGAAAATTTTACAAGTTCTCTTCTGGGAAGGGCTTGTTATCTCCTAGATAGTCTTACGGGAAAAACTTCTTTCTATAAATGCCGACGTTGGTTGACAAACATACAGCAAAGAAACCTTCAAATTCTCTTTTTGTATTAAGGCTTAGATATTCTTTTCATGAGGCAATCTTGAACTCCAGCAAGGTCTACTTCAAATTCGAGAGCGGTAATTTTCTTTTAGCAGTCTTACATTCTTGAACTAGATGATTCAAACTGCTTTATGATTGGAATTAATTTTGAATAATTTCTATGAATTACGAATAATCCAGATCGCAATATTGTACAGCAGATTCAGCTTTCCGAACGAGGATTCTATCGTCTTCAGAGTTTAAAACTATATTATAGACTTTTTACATTATGTTCGCAGAAGTAGAAGTGATTTTATTGGCTCAAAACCGTTTCTACACACGCACC
>JJOG01004295.1:0-15687 GCA_000715275.1 Gyrodactylus salaris
AATGAAGAAGAGATTGAATGATCTATTCAAAGAAAATCATATTGGAATTCGGTTGAAAATCGTATTCAAAACAAAAGAATGTGGAATTGATCTTGATACGAATCATCTGATCTTTTGATAAAAACAGATCTGGCCCAGATCGGATCTGATAGGTTAGAATAAAAGCGTTTATGAATTCAGTTAATTAAGCAACATATACCACGCTGTCACAGAGGGGAGAAAAGGAAAAATAACAGTAACGAAAAGAATTTTTATTTTTTTAAATCTAATATAGATCAAGTACGGTATAACAATTGGCAATAATCTGATCATAGAAAATTCTCATAGATCTCTAGTCTTATCTCTATGACTCGAATGACCCTTATTTAGGTCCGGTGACAAGAGTGTAAAGTGACTCGAGTCATTTCGATGGCTCGGCTTCTTCGACCGGCGCTCCTCAATGCGAACTGATTTGATCTGTTGGCCGCTGGCCTGTGCAATGACCCATTGCTCCATGTTACTATTTAAAAGGCCCACCTGTTCTTGTATCTGACTCACCGCTCGAATTATCGACGAAAGCACTTTGTTATTTTCGGTCATGATTACTCTGACATGTTCGATCTCCTCCTTGATCCGAGCGTTACCAGAGGCTGCGTTCAATTGATCAGATTGGGCCTTGTAATAGAAATTAATTTAATCGTTCCAAGAGAATTTCTATAATCTTGAGTTACTAGTCAACTTTGATTAAAGTTTAGGGATTAAACTTGGGCTTTTCGCTTAGATAATCTCTGCAAGTAAAAAATAAATTCGATGAAATTTGAGAATCTTGAAAATGATTTAGAAATTCTAATAAAAAGGACCACACTCATCATTGAGAATGGGTGTGGTTCACTTGTATGCGTAACGTTGGTTGTCTCCTCATAATGTAAAACTTTTATTTAAAGATTCTATTCAGAATTCTGACCTTATCTCTGTGATCCTACATCTTTCCATGTTGATCGATGCAAGACAAGTATATGATGAATTCCAATCATGTCTAAATAGCTTAATCTATAAGTGACGGAATATTTTATTTTAGTTTAATCTAGTTCGATAAAAATGGGTGAAGCTCATGTTGACTATTTCAAAGGTAACGATGATTTATTCAAACTAAAGCAACTTGTAGAGTGAAAGAGAAGAAAGAAATCTAATTGAATTCTGCCCATCTCCTCTGAGATGGCCTTCATATCTAAGTAGTCCCATTTGATCCTACACAAAATCTCGCTCACACTCAATGCACTTGAGTTTTTTTTCACATCTTCAAGTATTATATCTCAGAGTGGTAGTGTGTAATTACAATAATTGAAAGAAATAAAAATGAGAATATATATCGAAGAATGATAGGGACATTTGATAGTTTCATCAAATTAGTAATGTCAATTTAATTTCAAAATATAAAAAATGAGAGAACGAATTTCCCCTTTAGATAATATAATATTAGATATACAAGTTATTAAATCATCTAGTCTTTGTAGTTTTTATTTCATCACAAAAGGATAGATGAAATTTATTTCAAAGGGAGAAAAAACACTTGACCTTGGGACGAATGTGAATATATATTTGGGTACTAGATAGTCGATTTATCAATAAAACGGTCAAAACCTCATCTTAATTTGTGGGGATTCTAGTCTTCCTCATTTAAAGGTCACACAACTATCTCAGAGACAAGACGAACAAATTAGATCTGCGTAATAGTTTGGAAAATCACAAAGAAAAAACTTCTTCAGAAAGTTCATACAAGGACATGAGGTACTACAGAAAGGTTATTCTGTCCTACAAGCAGCACCCATTATGGGTCCGCTGACAAGCTTAGATCATCAAAAACCTTCAAATTATCCTCTGTTGTCTTGCCCAATTGTTATGACACGAGGAATGTCGTGTACGATGACCATATCCTGTTAACTTCGCACCGAAAATTTGATAGATTTCTAACCTTTAGCTTTGTGAGGATTTTAATAATTTTTTTATATAATTATTAAATCCTAGCAATTTTAATGTATTACTATTGGGGAATGAAGATATATCGATGTTAGCACTCATCTGTTAATAGTTTTCAAAATAAGAAAGATTTCTATTCTCTTGAGAACAACGGAAAAGATTATTTCATCTTTAAATTAACGCTTATGATTATCGAATAAAGTGACACCCATCACTAATATTGCCACGCGAGTTTACTATGTCCTATTTCAAATTGTTTCTAGGAGTATGATTTCTCATGCTATTTTTAAGGATTAATCATTCCTGATACGATCAATAGTAGGAGTTCATCGAAAATTAAGTTTTCTGATTAAAGATGAAATAATGCAATTAAACATTAATCTTTTAGCAAGTTGAAAATTAAAAAAATTGTTTAGTCAAATTTCTACCATTTTATCAATTTGAATTTTGTGCGATATGTTAAGGGCTCATTCTTTCTTTGAATGAATACATTTTTCATCCGTACAACTTACAGTAGATAGATCTTTTTATGGAGTTTGAATCACACATTCATCTTATTTCAGAGCGTATCCAAGGAAAAAAAATTTGTGACAAATTCAAATTTTTTTTGAGAACAAGAAGTTTAAAAAATTAAGACTCAAGATATATGTGAACTTTTCAATACGGATTTTTGACAAGTTTTAAGCTTTTGGCTTACTCTTGAACGTTGATCTTCTCCTAGGAATCTATAGATACTTTATTTTTTCCGACCAGGACTCCAGACATTTAACATGATATTACCTTGATTTTTCATCATACTAACAATTTAGAACTCGGTATGTAATCTCAATTTTTGCCCATTTTTAAGAATCGACCACGAAATAAAAAAATATTTCTCGATAATAATTTTACGAGAAAGTTTACCTGTAAATTCTGCAACCTAAGATCTGCAATCTTTTGTGAGCGTTGTATCGAGTCGAGCTGTGGAAGTTGTATGTTCATAGAACCACCATTTGTGAGTTGATTCCCTTGATTGGATGTCGATCCACGACGATTAAGGCCCCTTGAGCTACTCTTACGGACGCGTTTACAAGATTGATTCTTATCTTTCATTGGAGGCGTCGTCTCTTCAGCTGATGGAATTAGATTCTCATTCAGAAACACCTTTCCTCCTGGATTCAGAGCGTTCACAGAGATATCTTCGTTATCTGTGTAAGATTAAAGTAAATAATAGTCAGGAATATATGCTAGAATCTCTGCTTTATTACACGATGACTTTGAATGCATCCCTCAGAAATGACATGCGCGAATATTATACACGAATTTCTCTAGGCTATCTCAACAGGCTAGTTAGATAACTTGATAATTTATGAGGAACAATTTCGTGTTCATTTTCATGATAAACTCCCTCTAATGTTGAAACTCACTTTCACTTGAGCGCTCTTTTTTGAAGAGATACCTCCTCACAAGCCTTTGCATAATCTCCGCGTAGCTTGCTTCGCGAAATTCTAGATTCTTCTCTTGGCACACTTTATCACGTCGATACTAAATAGAAGACATCAGGATAAATAAATCGTTCTCCTCCACAAATTTAGCTTATTAGATTTTTTTCTTTTTCTTAGAATTGAGTTTCATAGCCGAATCTAACTCTATTCGGGTTCACATGAGGAGCTATAATGTGGGAGGAGGGAGGAAACCGGAATCGAACCCACGCCATATGAGATATCATATTATAGGACTTGGGGAACAATCCACTACACCATCCCAAAGGTCCCAGCATAGTTGCTGAGGACCATAAAAATTTACCAAAACTCTCTTTAAATCTAAATTATGATTTTTTGATAATAATCTCTAATTCAGAATATGAGAAAATTGCGTTTCTTTCTGTGTACGCTAGATAATCTCAATAGTTGAAACCGTGTTAAATAATTTTTCCAAACAATGGGATTTTTCTCTCACACTAGTAAATGAGTAACCAAAGGACTCATCAGAAAAATTGTTGAGACTATTTTCTCATGCTTAAAACATACTTTTACAAATACTGTACTCCGCGGATTGCCGTTATAGAAGATTGCATCGCTTGTGAAGAATTTCTTGATAAACTTCACTGCGTTAACAACAGAATGAGGCGTTGGTAGGATATTGAAGGGGACTGGCAATGTGCTTCCGTTATCTATATAATTCAGCCACAACTTTGTTCTGGCAAACTTCCATTCAACATCACAGTCTTCCTAAGAACAATGGAAATGCAATTCTTTATTCATCTCGATAGTGGATTTTCTTTTGTACAGATTCATTCAGAAGAGAAACTATTTTGAAACGTGGTAGGAATAAAACTGGAACTAATGTTCAACTATAAAATTACCAAAATTCAGGAAAATCAAAAATGGTAATACATGAGCTCAAGCATCCTGCACAGAAGAATTATGAAAGAGCTCATCTTAGTGTAATGCTAAAGAATTTCTTGTACCCCCAAAAATAATTTCTTTGGACGAGCATTGCAATGAGACGAATTGCTCAAGACAAAAATTTATCTTCTAAAATTAAAACGGTTGCAAACTTCGTTCATTCTTAGAAGAAAATGAATATTTGAGAGAACCTCCACAAGAATTCTTGCAATTTAAAATTTGTCGCCTTGATATTATGTTAATCACTCCAATTTTAGATTTTGGGCGTCCAATGGACTAATCACTGATCCAGATCCCCTTGTTAATCATTAGTTATATCATTTTAGTTAAGCCATCACCATGCGGAACTTTTAGTCATAGGAACCCCTTTCCTAGAACCGGCTCTCTTATTTTTAACGTTACACGAAGTAAATCTAACACTACATTTCAACACTAGTCAATAAGGCCGGTATCTCAGAAATACCCATGGTTTTGGTTTAGAAGAAGCCCTGCTAAGCACAAGAAAATATTGGTTAACGATAAGGGCTATAATCCTTGCAATTTGTTATGTTTTCGCATAATAATCCTCTGTTAACATTTAATTTTTTGTTAGCCTCGATTACACTTAAAAACGCATTAAGGTTCTTGCCTAATTACAGAGAAGTAAGACTTATTTTTTGCATTGTGGATTTATGAGGTGACTAAATTTTCTGGCAGGTATAATTTTCATACAGAGCTTTAAAATATGTATTATTTCAACAACAATGTATTATATTTTTGAAAAGCATTATTTTTCGGTGTTATTTACTTTTTACGACATTTTCTTGTTCTTGATATTTGTTGCCAGAATATTTTTTCAATGGGACTGATTTCGATAACATTTCATTAGAAAAACATTCTAAAATTGGAATTCCCAAAAGCCAAAACCGAAGACCATGTATCGCGGTTTTTGTCAATAATAGTATTCCTCTCAACAAGGTTAGAAGTGAAGGTACAAAAAAAATCTTTCAAATTACTTTACTCATGAAAATGCAAAATATAACTGTATCCAGTATATAATATCATTATATTGAAATAGATAGATTTTCTCAAATCAGATTTTTCAGAAAATCTTTAGCACAGTGATTTAAATGTGGACCATTTTCCATGCAAAAGTAATTTATCTCACTAGAAGCAATTTCATTTATCAACTAACCTGGATAGTCTCAAATGAATGAGACATCATGGCAATGAGCATGTTTATGAGCACAATGATAATTATTCCATGATAAACTGCAAATAGAACTGTCCCTGCTTTATCCACAACCACTACTGAAGAACTTTGATTGTGATCTAATGGGATTAAGGAATAAATAGTTTATGGTTTGATAATAAAAATTTGAAGAAATCTTGGGTTCGTCTTACACTTTATGATTCTTTGAGCTAGTGACTTTTTACAAAGATTCATATTCACTCAGAAGGGCAGTAAATATTCAATTTTGTTAAATTATTATTCAAAGTATTTGAAATGGATAAAACTCAGATGCATTGAAATTATAATTCTATAGATTATAATAGATGTAAAAACCTCAAGTTTGCAGAGGCTTTGCCTAACCCATCTTCGTCTAAAGGATTCTAAAAAACCCAAATCCATTCATCCTAACCGGCCACAATAATTAATATGGAAAGAAAATAATTAAAACCTTTTTTTAAATCTTATAAATTATAAATATAATCTTAACACACCCAACAGGTGGGAAACCGAATTTTTGAAATAGAATTATGATATTAGGTTTTCCTACATCAATCTTTATTTGTAGAAAAACATTTTTGAATTTTATAAATATTTCTTCAAGAAATAGATACTTGGCGAAGATTTTTTTTGATTTTAATGTTTCGAAAATGAATTAGCAGACTTCAAAGTTTACAGAACTCAACTGGTCTTGAACTCTAAACAAGAAGATGGATTTTTGTTTGAGTAATTACGCCAGATTTCTTCGCCTGAAGTCCATAACATTTTTATATAAATTTAAACATTTTGTTCGGGCATTTTCCAAACCTGTATCGAGAGAAGGGTTAGAGATAAAAGAGTATTTTTATTCAACGTTAGAGAGGATTTTCGTTTGACTTTTCTTATCGTTTTTCATATATCCAAGGTCGTAAAATACATCAAGTCACATCATTTTGAAGAAGAGGCTTTCTGAATATATATTTTAGGTTATTCAGTCATATTTTGACACCATAGCGTATTTTGAAATTTTGAGTTTTACTATTTTCCTCATTTTACGTTGTAGAAGACTTAACATTTGCACAAGTATGTAACTGTGTTTGAATAACAAGAAAAAAGACATAATTATTCTATTGAAAGAGGCAAAAGACCTCATTTATCTTCAAAGAAACCGTGAATATCTCCCAACCTGAATATTTTAGTAAAAACCGAAAAGTTCTTAAAATTTAACTTTTAGTCTAGTTAACTTTGAATTATCATTGAATTGTAGAGTCGGATCTTGAAGAGTTTAACTAATAGAACATGAATAACCCTCCTACTCCCATGTAATTTTGGTCTTGAAGAAAATTTCTTGGTGGAGTTTGGATAAAATCAATAACCTGATGTTCTTCTATTGCCAACTGACACTCTTAAAAAACCTTTGTTTCAGCTATTTTTTCCATCTACTCTCAAAATTGACAATGATCTTCTAATTTCTAATAATAGACAAACAGATAGATTCAATCAATCAATTTGAAAAGGAATTTTCCCAGATTAAACTATAGGCTTTGTTGTGAGATTTTCCTACATTCAAGCGAAAATGTTTCATTAAAAGTAATAAAATGAACACAAATCTTTCCACATTTATACAACATTCATTGTTACTATATGCGTTCTATAATGTTTAATTCATTACCGCTAATAAAATCAAGTGATGCCCAGCATTAAAAATGGTTCAGTCTAATTTTTTGGGAAAAACATACCTTCAAATCTTGAAAGACATATAACGAAACCAATTTCGAAGATTTATTTCTGAAAAAGAATTTTATATATACCTTTTTTCAGTCGAAATCAAATGCTAACTTATCAAATAAACTTAAAGAATTTCAAATGGAGAAATCTCAAATTCTGAAATTGTTTAAAAATAAGATAAAAATTTATTGAAATCATAATGACATTTTCGCATTTCAAAATAAGAAATTTCTTTAAACTCAAAGTCAAATTGAGAAAACAGAATAATTTACCAAAATTAACATTTCAAGTGAGAAATTAAAAAGTAAGACTTCTCAATTTTATAATGACTTAGAGTTTCTCATTTTGAAATGCGAAAATATCATTTTGATTTCCATAAATTTTTACTTGATTTTTAATCATTTCAGTATGAATTCTTTATGTGAAGGTACCTGCAGAAAGAAAATTTGTGATTCGATCTTTTTCATGGAACATAAGAGCTTCATGATCTAGAAGCGCTATTTTAGTGTTGGCCGAATCTCCGAATATTAACACCTGCAATCAGTGTTGATTCAAGCGAAAAAAATTTATTTTTCCCAAAGTGTGAGAGATGTCCACAGATAATTGATAAATTTCCATACAATTTTCGAACTAAAAAACAGAGAGAGAGTGGACTGTAGCATTGAAAGTGTAAGTACACATTCACTGACATAGCTTTGCAGATTAATGTCTCTACAAGAAGAAACTTTCGCTTGCTCCTTTCCACGTTAATGTATTCACCTTATTCGTTCTAAAAAATACTTTTCTCTCTCGTCCGAGAAACAAAAAAGTATGATTATAATTTTGATTATTTCCCCTGATAACGATAATTGTGATAATATATGACGGATATAAATCAAAAAATATATTATTTCTTGATCATCGAAAAACACAAACATTAATTTCCCTCTGCAAAATTTTCTTAATTAATTCCTGAATTATGGGTCGTATTTTTACAAAAATAAAATCCAACTTTAGACTTTGTCCGAAAGTACTAAACTGAGATCTCAAACGAAAAGAATATGAATAACCAATAAGAATAGATTATTCTCTCGAATTATCCCTGGTTCATCTAAACACATTCCTGAGAATGCACACAAGCAAAATATACTCAGAGTCAAAATAAATTGTCAACAAGAACTATCCTTACATTTTAGAGTCAAAAATTCCCTCAGGAATTTGATTGAAAATAAGGATTTTTTCTTCTTCGTAGAAGCCACAATGATTTCTCAAAGCTTTATCGCTAGGGCGAAAATTTTCAAGAAATATGTGTTTTCGAGATCAAAAATATGTAAAAAATGATTCGATAAAAAGTATCCAAAGCTATGAATTCTATTCTGAAAGGTTCTTAAAATATTTATATGAAGGAATAGTAATTTCACTTACTAGGCACTGTAATTCCAACCTTCTCCGGGCTTGAATGGCCAAACATTGCCCAAAATAGGCTGTATAGTGTTGAACTCAATCTATAAATAGAGAATTAATGTAAAAATGTTCTGAGTATCATTCATAAATCGTTTATAAATTATTGGAAAGTTTCTATCATCTGAGCATTAAGGAGAGCAATGAAGCTTATCGATATAATTTATGATTCATATTTATAACCTTTTTCTGATTAAATATATTTATCATTTGAAGAGAGTGAAAAAAAGACAATTAATTTCTTAAATGGTAGAAATATGTTGATAAAAAATAAATATATATGAGAGTGAAAAGATTAATGAATTCAAACAGGAAGCTCTTATAAAATAATTTAATCAATAAATATTTTAAAAAATGAAATCGAAATAAAATTTTCGTTTTTCGAATTTTAAAGACTCGTTTTGTACTCACCCGCCAAACATTTCAGTTGCCGATTGCTGGCTATAATACCAATACAAGTTGTGTAATCCAACCATGAAGGCGAATAGTACCTAGGAAAAGGTTAACAATTATACTTTTTTCCAGTAGTCAAAATATGAGAATCAAAAAAGAGCTAATTTAATGATTTTCATTAAGGAATGATGAATCAAAATAAGTTTCAGATTGTTACAGTCAAAATTCCGAAAGGATTTTCAACAGATTGAGTGAATATATCTGATCCAATTCATAAGAAATTAAAAGAACTCACAAGAAGATACAATACCATGAAGCGGACAATGTCGGTCAACATTTTTGTGAAAGAGATCTGCAAAGGTCCCAGAACCTCGAAGGCTGGCATGAGGTAAGTAGTCCTAGCGAAAGAGATCACATTGGCTACCGAGAAAAGAACGTCTGCTACAATTTCAGGATCATCGCCAGACC
Source organism: Gyrodactylus salaris (assembly GCA_000715275.1). Lineage (NCBI taxonomy): Eukaryota > Metazoa > Platyhelminthes > Monogenea > Gyrodactylidea > Gyrodactylidae > Gyrodactylus > Gyrodactylus salaris. The sequence continues at coordinate 9,562 of JJOG01004295.1, forward strand.
ATTGAAAGCGATCTGGAAAAGAGGAACATTATCATTGTGACAAAAAATTGCAATTTTCCGCCTTCGACTCACTCAAGGATTTTTCAAGATATGAGTTTGAAGAATTTATTGAGTGAATTATTAGAATCCGTAAAGTATAAGAAGATATATACAACGAGAGAATTGTAAAGGACACGATATTGTACATGTTTGAAATGTACGTTCTCAGTCCACTGAAGTAGACATGCTTCATTTCTGATATGAACAGACCTAGAGAATAGATAGATTTCATTAAATGTGAGCCCAGCGACAATCTCAAAATTGAAATTTAAGACTTATCAACACACTAGATGAGGTTACGAACAATTGCTTAAACATTGTAAAAGGGTTTCCACCATCGCATGAAATAGATCAAGTTCAACTCCAAACATCTTACTCAATTAGTGACTTGGAAGGATAAGCCTGTAATATTCGAAATAAGCGATTCAAGTTTCTGTACCTAATAATGAGAAAAAGATGGTACACTAAGGAATAATTACTGATTATTTATAGGTCTTCGTTGAAATTTATATCAAGCTTTTATTGTTCACAAGTTATTGTTTATTTATTCAAAAATATGTATTTTTTCAATAACCAGTAAGCAGAATCAGCTCAAGATGTTAAAAATTCAATGGGTTTCGGATCTGTCGAAACTTTAGGAAAACACCATAGTCTCAGGAATGCGAAATATCCATTAGAGATCTTACCTCCAACCCAAATAACAATGCATTTCTGCACATGGGTCATGGACCCGCCAGCGGTTCGATAAAGTTCTGTCGCTCCAGAGTCATCCTCGGCGTTCTCTTCGAGACGAAATGTCGCCGCTGCCAGCAGAATCAAGAAGATCATATGACTGAGACCGTGTGTTGCGAACTTTGCCGCTGGACATCGCATCGCTTTGGCTAACTGACATTAGGAAAAACTTTATTTGTAAAAGTGATCAGATTTTTCTCAGAACAGTTAATCATCCATTTTTTGCGTCTATTTATTTATTTTAATCAATTTAGGCCAGTCCCTACTACACATTGATTCAATCAGCTTATTCTTGTAAAGTTTTATTGGATTAATTGTGTGATCAAGTCTAAATAATGTTGCTTTGTTTTAATTTCTGCCCTTGTAAAATAGAACAAATATTTGCAGTTTTCTCCTCTTTCATTAACATATGCTGTAAATATACAAATATAGTGTCCTCTTCATACAATAAACATCATTGATCAACTCAATATTTCTATTTTTGAACACAAACATTCACTTTTCTCCCCAAATATTAAACACATTCTGGACAAGTAGTAGGTTATCTTCTAGTGAATATATCAAATTAGCCAACTAAAGATTTCTTTGTATTAGTCAAGAAAAAGTACACTTCCATAGTAAATGAATAGATCAAATGAGTCGAATTCGATCATTAATACTTGTGAGAAAGTATAAACTAGCCAATCAGAGATGAAATGCCCTCTTACAAATAAGATTTGATTATCATTATAACTCAAGTTTGACTGGTTCTTGTTGATTCATCTTGTTAGACCCTAACCCTACAGTGACTGACGTGAAATTTTTTCTATAATTTCTGTTACTTTCAATTTTTAGGCTTTAAGCTTTTACATAGCAGAGAATTATTTTGCAGAAATTGAAGTATTTTAACTTTATTACAGATATGTTAATTTATATAGATCAAACTTTGAACGTTATAATATTTAGTTCATCGAAAATCTAGGCAGTTTCTCATAATATTATAATTAATTGATAATTACTCCATGAACGTTTTTGAAATGAAGGAGGTAACTTTTTCGTGATGGGACAATTTTTTCATTCTCTCCAGTCGAGTGTAATCAGAGAAAAAAGTTTACTTAAGAGTAACCCTTCATTTATTATGGAAGTTGCCCTAATTCTGAACAAGAAAATCAATTGAAACACTATTACAATGTAACAGTATTACATGTAGTTTTGAGTAATACTTAGTAAGTAAAGTTCAATCTGATTGGTTCTTAGTTTGGCTGTATATTTTTGCTTATTGGGTAATGAAGTAATTATGACTCATAAGGAGGTTATTTCACCTTAGTTTTTGTGTTTAATTTAATAAACTTGATAATAAATAATAGTTTATAACTTACTTTTGATGAGGGTAAAACTATGTATAGTAAACAAAGAATTGGCAATAACGGCGTTGATAAAAATGTAAGACTAGCTTTTCTAACGAGGGACCAGGATTGAAGGAATGCTGTCTGCGAACCGTACCAAATGCTCGTCAGGTATTGTTGACAATTTGGATGAGCCACAAACTGAAAAGAATAAAAAGAATTATCTCTAAGAATACAAGAGCAGATCCCAAGTTGTAAATTAGCTTATAAATTAGCTTAGATCCATAGACATTTGTGATGATTGTGAATGCAATTAAAATTAATTAAAATTATTAAAACCAAAGAGTGGCCTTAGGTTTGGAATCAAAATCCAGGAACAAGAAATAGAGAGTAAAGTTGCACACAGACTCGAAGTGAAATTATGATAGAGCTCCTCTTGAAGTTAAAAGTGAAAACAGATCTACAAATCTAGCTTATTAGGAGAATAGTTCTGCTTGCAAATACCACGAAGAAGCTCTCAGAGAATTAAATCTAAAAACTTTTACTAGTTTTAATTAATGAAAAATTCCCAGTGTTACAAGTACGTACAAGTCTCTCAGGGGAGTCATTTTTTCTCCTCTCTTTTCCTATTGAGTAAGTATTTTTATCTTGAAGGATAATTAAGATGAATGATTATATTTTAATTTGCAAATTACTCCCCACATTATGCAGTGGGGGGTCATAAAATGAAGATGTTTGCATCTACCCTCTCGGTAATATTTAATGCTTTGAGAGGGAAAAAATGTCATAAAGAGTACATTTGTATTTTATTTTGTCAATACTTTAAAAGTTTAACCTTAGAAGACTCTTTGCCTACCTGAGGTGTACTAGGTGCTCTAGACGGCCTAATTGTGCCTTCAAGCATGAATGAAGCATTCAGAAGTGAGTTTAAATGAAGTTTAGAAGCTTAAAACAGACAAGTATAATACTGTGCCATGTTTAGAAGTGAATTTACTAAATAGATAAAGTGTTGTCTTCCACAAGCATTACGAATTAGTTCCATTAAACACCAGTTTGGGATTACTCACTCAATATCAAGATAGATGCTTCTCATATCGAAGAGCATTCTTCATGTCATTGCATACGATTTCCATACGAAATAAGTGATAGGCCTAATTTAGCGAATGTGATAAGTAGGGCCACCAAATGCATATTTTTGATATTTTAATTCTCGTGGTTTTATTATTGACCATATATTATAACGCGTAATCTATAATATATTAATACATCCTTCATGCGTCATAATATGTGAAATAATTTATGCCCTAGTTTGTAAGGCCTAGGATGAATGTATGCGCAACAAAATTTGTAGGACCTAAGGTGTGTAAGTGCAACAAGTCATGAGCCAATAAGACAACGCCATCATGGGAGGTTTGTTTTCTTTCACATTTACGTCAAAGAATTTTTTCGTGAATGTGTGCTTACATTGGCAACGATAAGCTTTTCACAACAGAAAACTCAAAGCATCATATTTTCTTAAATTAGAATATTTAATTATTTATCATAACCTACATTACAATACGCACAATCTATTATTTCTGGTAGCCCAAGTGATAAGAAATAGGCTTTTTAGTTACCTATCTAATAGCTTTTAGAACACAAGGTGATGAAATTAATTAAATATTTGATTTTCTCCCAAAAAGATTAATTCTCGCATCACTGAAGGCATTTGAGCAGAGATATAGGGCAACAGAAAACAGTGAATCTTTGTTATAACTCTCTATAGGAATTAAGAAATCTTATTGGGTCATAATGTTAAGTAGACGATGTGAAATACAGATCAGCTCATGTGTGAGAAGCAAGTTGGTGATATCTATTCTCATGAACGACATACTTTCTTTTCCTCGAATCGAATGGCCAATCTGAGGCGACCAAGGGGATCACGTGTTATTTGGCCCTCTTCGATGAAATCCGAGATGACTGCCTCGACTTCCTGAGTCCCACGGCAGAGATCCATCATTTCGCAAGCAAAGTTCATGCACTGCTCTACGAGGGTTAGGTATTCAAGCTAAACAAGAAGAATTTTTTGGATTATGATAGTGTAATTTTGTGAAATTTTGTGTTCCCCAGAAGTAAGGAAAAATCTGTCATGCAAATTCTCAAAATACAATTAATCTTTTAGGAACACAAATAAAGACTGTAGAAGTAGAATATCAGATAAGAGCACACTTGTAATAAGGATAATTTTTCAAAAATCTCCTAAAATAAGATTTACTAACTTTGAATTCTTTTTCCATTTCTGCAAGTTTCATCATTTCCTGTCTCAGTTCAAATGTTGTCATTATAGGATCCGGTGAACTGAGGGCCATAAATGCTGGACTTGCCAAGGCTCTATAGGCATTCAATCGAGATCTAGATCTCTTCAATGAGTCGTAGTCTTGTCGGACCTAGGGATTAGATAAAGTCGCTTTTAAATTTTGATTTCCAAAAGTTTGCTAAAACGTCTTCTTAAATATTTAATTTCAAGAGGGATACCAAATTGCAGTGAATTACACCAGGTGTTGTCTTTCACAATGTGTTCTATCATAAACATGTACTTCAATCATGAATTTATTTATTCCAATTTTGAGATTTTCATAATTGACACAGAAATATACGTATTCCTTCAGCATGTTATGGGTGATATTGGAACCTAAAACCAATTCACAAGTCACTGCACTAGCCTTTTCTATTTTAATTACCGATATGCAAGCGCTACGTTTAAATGCCATTGGTTCCAAGTTCCTAGACACTAAAGTATAAACTAACTAGTGAATTATGAGGTTGAATTCGTCAAATCTTTTGATAGTTATTTATGAATTTAACTCTTGAATAATTCAAACGGTCAAGGAACAGGAGTTGATGGCAATTATTCAGAAAAGACTCAACACTGAAATTTGTTAATTCATGAAAAAACGACCTAGAGTGGCCCATTTGACATGTAAAATATAGAGAATTACTTTAAGATTTATTTTTTAAAGATTAAATTTTCAAGTTAAAAATTAAATTTAGTCTAAATTCTACCGGATAGGATCATCTTCAACATAATTGTATTAAATTAGAAGAAAAAATCCTTGAATGCGCCTATATGATTTTTTTGAAAGATTCATTCAAAACTTTTTCGAGTCGTAAAATATTTCTTAAAATCTTATAGAAATTAAATAAATTTTTCGGTTTTTAATTTTTTGTTCAAAAATAGTTAAATAGAGATATAAAATTGTTAATATAATGCAGAAACCAAATTACTTTTTTCTGACCAATTCATCTCTGCATTCACCAATGTAATAGGGCTATAAAGCATCCATTGGGCAGTGTGCACATATATATGATGTGGTCATTAGATATAATGACCGGTCAAAGTGTATAATCGATTTATGATATTTTTACATCTTAAAATGAATATTTTATGTACCAACTTTTGATAACCAGCAAGATCTTCTAAAGGTCTACAGTTTAGAAAAATGAAAAGACACATTTTTTGAAAATTAAAGATTTTATAAGAGTTTTGCTTGAAAATTTTGTGTATTTTGCCATGTATCAATCAATGAAAAGACTGAATCAATCTGACATCATTCATTTAAAATAAGTAGGACTAGAGGCATTTCCGGCTATTCTCAAGGTTAAGAAGAAAGAAAGCATTCAAAAATATTTTAAAACATGGAAGCAATCTGTCTTACGCTTGAAACACTTTTTATTATTCACTTTGGTCGGTCGTTATATATGTTGTTGTCAGAGTGCAATTCATTTGGAAATTTTTTTCACGGAATACATTCTTTCAGATATTTTTATTCATTTATCATCTCAATTGCTATTCGGATGACACTTTTGAGCGGGTCTCGATTTGAATGACCAAGACTGATATGTCTTTCATGAATGATTTCAAATTCACATCTTTTTCTTCAGTTTTTCTCTTTGTAACAATAATTGATTTGCCATCAATATTTATGAAATCATATTTCTTTTGCATTTTATAAAGGTTTTTGTCATTCTTCCAAGGTAATCTCAAAAGTTT
>JJOG01004299.1:0-20766 GCA_000715275.1 Gyrodactylus salaris
CGAGACACCGCGCATCAGTCACATCTTCCTAACAAAACGCTTTTAATTGAGAAGGATGGCATTTTTCATGTAGTTCCCAAATATTACACCCAACTCTCACAAAATCTTTAGATAGCAAGTTCAAACTAATTTGAATACGATTTTCATACAAAAATTATTTTGGCCTGTTTTCAACACCTAGAATAGATATTTAATGCACAGTTCCTCGTGAAATCATGTCTAGATTACGATTGTGCGCGATCTAAAAGAAGTAAAATCAAAAAGCAGTGCCTCACTTTAGAGTGCTGAGTTTAAAAAAATAGCAAAAACTTGAATTTGGCGCGAAATTATTTCACTTAGATTGCCCATATAAAAAAATCTTAACAAGGATCAGATAGCACATAAATAGGAATGACTCATCTATCTTTCAGAACAAGAGAACATGTGCGGAATTCGAGAAAATTCTGAATAATCTCAAGAAATCCCTAAGATGACCTGGAACCAGATGGACCTCACGATAAAGCAAAGGTTCCACATTATGAAGAACAGATCAAATCTTTGGCCTGCTAAGGTCTTACAATTTGTCAAGATTCCACGAAAATTACAACCAAAGAGAGAATTTTAACCATTACTATTATCTGATGTACTTGTGAGATTAGTCGAAATATATGTACTGTATTTCCATCATGGATAATATTAAATAATATTTTTCGGGCTAAGCTTCGTTCACATTGATTTTACTGCTGTAGAATGTATTGCCAAATTTTTAGGTCACAACTCTTCTTATTTTCTAAGCATAAACTTTTATGAAAAAATCTCAAGGTATAATTTTCCAAGTAGTTTAACCCTTCCACACCGGTTGAACATCTAACATTGGAAGACGATAACTCTGAGACAAGACTTTTAAGAAATTCTTTCTGCCTTGGATAGATTTAAAAAAAGTTTATGATGCCTAGTTTAAGAACTATCAATCTTCAAAATATTGATACAGTAGAATTCAGGAAAAATTAATCCGTATTTTTTAATCCCCATAACTTGATTACTTCAGGTCAGAATTAGATCATTTTCTCTTCTAAATAAAAATCTTGAAATTTTTCATTTTTTAACATGAAGAAATAAGCCATTTGAGGTTTGAATAGTTTCTTGAATTAGGAAAACAAATCGCTGTGTGTTGAAGGATTAATTTTTAATAAAAAAAAAAAAGAGATTTTGGTTCACGCAACTCACTTATTTCCTGGCCTGAGTGGATACTCTTGGCCAACACCAAGAGTTCATCAAGTTTCTGTGTCATGGACGAGGCTTGATCGCAGGTCTCTTTGATCTTGTCAAAGATGGAAAAGAGATTTCTAATAGAGTCCCCTTGGTCGTAGGCAATTTGCGCGGGTGAGTCTGGCAAGTGGCTAACGCTGGTCGCGTTCTCCTTCATTTTCGCCAGAGTCGGGGCACCGGGTTGTCCGGGAAAGTACTCCTTCGCAGACATAATCAACAGCTCCCAATAGCTGAGATAACTCAGGACTTCTGTGTATTCATAATCGAAATCCAATTGCGGCTGGACTGTACCGCGGATTTGGGAGTAGAAATGATGAAATTTCTCCAAACTCTCAAGGCAAGATTGCAGGGAATTTAAGGCCCTTTCAATGCAGATGACATGATACAATTCGTTCACTGACAGAGTTAAAGAAGATATACTATCATCGTCTGACTTTCGAATCTCCATTCTAAGGATATTTCCTTGGTTTTTGATTGCTTTAATCTTCTTCTTCGAAACATAATAGTTGTCTTGAATGTGTTGAAAGGATTTATAAGAGAATATCGAGTTTTGCTGTGGTGCATCCTTCATGATAGATGTGAGGAACACCTTGGTTTTTGAGAGGACATCATTTGAAAGAAGTAAAAGTTTCTCTACAGATTTACGAAAATACTTCCACAACGTGAAATCAAATAGAGGGTCAAGACTGAGAACATTAAATAACTGATCGTGTTCAATGAACAACTCCAGTTTTAAGATGGAATTACAAAAGTTGACTTTCGGATAATTTCCGGCGCGGAATTTTTTGGTTAGAAGGGAATCCACAAAGAAGCCTTGAGGCTTGAGGATGTAGAGCTCCTTCACGTTTTTTGGTAGAGATTTCTGATAGGTTAAATTTAATTAATTTACCTCAAGAATGTTTAACAACTCTTTAAGAGAATTAATTGTGTCGCTTCTTCTATCTATAATTACGACGAACTCTTCGTGAGAAGTGATGCTGTTGAAAAATTATGGGAAATTAATTTACATTGATTTGTTGCAAAAGTAATCGATAAAAGATGTTAGAACATCCTCCTGCATTGCATTATTCTTGATATCAGGAAACGATAAAACTAGTCTATCCAGCTTATCCTTTGCACCAGTACAGAGAATAAACTTGCCACTGTATTCATTAAACAATTTGTCTAATTTGTGATCCACCATTTTGTGATGAACTCGTCAATCAACCATTTCCCATTGAAAAAAATACAATTTACTGGTTTTGAAAGATGACTTTAAAGAAACAAAAATCTCTAAAAATATATAAAATTTAACCTTGAAAATTCTTATGTCTCTGAGTGGTGGTAATACAAATAGAGTTTAACAATGGTTTTCAACTTTCATATATTTGAGACTTTCTAAAGGGGTTATTAAACAAGTAAAATCAAAGAATGATCAATCCCTCATCAAGTGATGATGATGAACCAGCCTTTCAAGGGCAAAGTGTTCATTCTCATAGTGTAAAAGCCTCATTTCACTCATCACAATATGGATCTCTTAATAAATACGAAGTTAAGGGCCTGCAGGAATCAAAGTCTCCAAATTATTTTCGAAGGGGTGATTCGATAGATCCTGTTGCAATTCAAAGAGACTCTCCAAATCAATTTCACGATCGTCCTCCGAGAGAGCAGTATCAGGGAACTAACGTGGCTACAGGACGTAAAAACTATGACAGCCCTCAAATTAGCGTCAAGAATCGAGATTATCATACTCTTAACTCAAAGTATCAAAGGTTTGTTTAAAAACAAAAAAAAATCTACCGAAATAATTAATCTAAATCTAACTTTTTAGCACTGAGGAGCCCAATTCTAGCTTCGACGACCCAAGTATATCCTATTCAACAGCGAGTCTAAATACAAATCGACAAGTTGGGAATGTAAGTCAGGAGAATCTACCATCCAGAAACACTGCAAACTATAGTCAGACTAGTCTTATCTCAAAGACGAGACTGGACTCCCAAATAAAGGATCAATCAGAAGAGGGCATTGAGGCAACAACTCCAGCTATTCGAGATCCAGCTATCCTTGAACAAGAGAGAATAGAAAAGACTCAACTAGAGAAGAAAAATAAACTTCAAATGTAAGCTCAAATTAATGCATAATAGAAACACATATTAAAACCCTTCTTTTAGATATGTTTTCGTAGCGAGATGCATTGCATATCCCTTCTACTCAAAACCCCCAACAGATTTGGTGCGAAAGTACCTACGTATAACTAAGATACAACTTAATCAACTAAAGGAACGCTTTCAACAATACCTCAATGGAAACTCAGAGATTGTTGGTGATGAGGCGTTTACAAATGCAATTCAAAGCTTCTACGAAGTGAGTTAATTCAAACAAAGACATTTAACCTATATTGCCATAAAGAAAAAATAGTTTTTAGTGTCTAGAACAACTGATGAGAAAATTGTTTTCTCTGACAACACTTATTACGTTTCTGTCAATTTCACTTTGATAAAAATCTTCTGGTAAAAAATAATATTCCCAAAAAACATTAATTCCTATATTATCTAAATCATACTTGAAAGAAATCTCTTCTCTCTATGTGTTTTTATGTGGAAATCTATGGTAATATCCCAGAAGATAAGAATCTATCATTCACACTCACTCATTCAACCAATAATGATTTTATTATACACTACTACTACTAAGATTTCATTCATTTTCGAAAAAATAATATATAATTAAATTTATTTGGCGCTCATTTTCAGAATTTTAGAAAAGAGTCTTTTAAAGTCGATTCGAGAATAAATCTATATGAAGAACTCTTATTTGAGAACTTTGAAAATTTCTCAATCAATCAGAGTGCTTCTATTTCTACTCGATAAAGAGGGAATATTCGTCTAAGTATTATAGAGAATTCAGCCCCCGAAGGCATTAGCTCATGGGCACATATTCAATTTAGATACTCTACAGTGTAATTAGTATTGAGACTAACTATAGAGTTTACTTGATATACCAAAATGACATTTCCTTTGTAAGCAAGGAATGAAGACCGATGAAAGTCCATTTGCAGTCTGATTGGCTGAAATCACCAATGACCAATTCTTTCAATTTCCACTAAAAAACACGGATATGTCTGAATTATGTCAAGAAACTAGTTTATTTTCTATCTGTCAAATAGATTGCATAACGGATAACTTTAGTTTATAATTTTATGTCTCAATAATAACATAGTACTCTGTACATTTTTATGTCTGATTCAATTTTTTCACAATTCTCATTTTTTTTCTGAATAAAAAAGACCTCTATTTGAATCTAGCGTTTTTGACCAGTTTAAATTTAGGAAATTTAATTTTTATCCATTCAGGTGCAGGTTAAAAATCAACCAATAATATTTTTGGTCCTTCAAAACCAATGAGATTGCTTCATTTTTCATACACGTTTCTTATTGGTTGTGATTTTTAGAATTAAAAATAAAATTCCACGGTATAAATGTTCAACCTTTATTTTTCTTGAAAAATAACAATGCATTGAGAAATAATTATAGAAACGAATATTATTAAAAAAAACTTGTCATTCAAATAAGCTCACCCTTGTGTAAATTTCTTCAATAGGTCTTTCTCAAGAGCGACCGAGTGGCCAGCATGGTCAAAGGTGGCGGTTGTTCAATGCACGACTTTCGCGAGGTCTTTAGAATAAACATAGAGAACCGTATGAAGTATCTCCCGGTGATTGAAGGGCTCGACAAGACCAACATCACTGGCGCGTGGATGGTAAAATTCGACCAGATTTGTCGCGGCGGCGTAGGACCTTCGGCAGCCTTTCAGAAGCTCAACATGCCCCAACCGGAAATGATAATGACCAAAGACCAGCTCTATGAGTCATTCCAGGCGATTCTAGGCGTTAATAAATTTGAACATCAAATCATCTTTAATTCTCTACAGGTGATGCTAAACCGAAAATTAATCATACATTCAATGCAGTTAATAACCATGAGTAGGCCTATCGGAAATAGCATTTAATAAATTTGTTCTAAAAAAACATTTAATCAAAAATAATGATTTTGAAAGATTTTTAACTTGTCGCATACTTTACGATGCAGCTTGACAATGCTGACGAACAGGCCGCTCAGGTTAGAAGGGAACTCGATGGGCAGTTACAGGCCATAGATGAAATGGCAACTGTGAGTACCAAAGTGTTTGTTGATAGAAAAATTTAGTTTTTCAGAGAGAAACAAAAAAGATTATAGCTCTTATTCCTCTCATTCCACAGAGATAATAAAAGTTATTTTCCTACACTATCTCACACATGCTTGTTCAATATTACATCGAAGATTATCCTCTAAAGGAGAGAGATTACCATTTCATGTTTGAGATTTTCCTCCTAATCTCTTCAAGAGTAGTCTCTTCAAAAAGAGTAAATTCATCATCTTGGTCCTCAACTCCAATAAGTTATTTTCTACTCTCAAGTAAACAGAAAATATCAAAAATTTGGGATTTGCATTGGCAAGAAATAAAGTTTTAATGAATTCCTAATTTCAAAGACAAACTTTGATAAAATTCAATATTTCAAAACTAATTTTCTGCTAATTTTTGAGCCGATTTGCTACTTCTCTGACCAACCTAGTAATTTATAAAGGGACACAAGAATGGTCGAGCAGATAAGCAAAATATTTTTCAAAAATCTTTAAAAATGTCAATTCTTCAAGGAAATACGACTATTTAAGAAAAAGTGAATTTCCTCATTAACCAGACATGTACGTTTCATCCTTATTTGGACTCTTCAGTATGCCTTAGGGAGGAATCGAACTTTAAAAATGCTTTGGTCAATTAATTGAATCAAATATAATCAAGAGTTAATTAGTTGTTATAAATAATTGAACTCAAAACTAGAGGAGATCGAGATTAGCAAAGATTAGAGTGGATTTTCCCATTTTTGTGTTTTCTGCATTAATATTTCAAAATTCTCCCGTAAACTGAATCAATATTCATTAGATATATCTTCGAGAAGTTTCCTATTTGTGATTTTCTATCCTTCTCATTTTTTCCGAGATGAATTCTGAGTTTGTACACAGAGATTTTCCTGTCTCAACATTTCCTCCTCTCAGATGAAGCAAATACCCAAAATGGTCGTTAAGGAAATGGAGCTCCTGTTCGTTGAGGAGAATCGACGCATGATTAACGATCTGATGATGAAGCTGGAGTCGGTGCCGGTGACAAAGGGCTCCAGTGGCTTCCAGAAGTTTAAGAAGCGCGGACAAAACACTATTGGGATATACTCAAAAGATTCTAATGAAGAGAGCCTGGAGATTAACCTCAACAAGCTGGATATACAGTTGAATTTTGCTATTGAGGTAATTTTTAAGGATTTCCAAGCAAAAGTTTTCCCATACCTGAAAGAGAAAGTTTGAGATGTCAAATTTAATCGTTGAGTTTTAAACCCTGGTCGCAATATATTTTGGATGTGAGAAACTAACTTTTTTAAATTGTCTATTTCGACTAAGGGGTATTGGGACGGGAAACTTCTAAATTATAGAAGTGAGTGAACCGATAACCTCCTTAGAATACGTAGAATAATTTGAGATCTTTTGGAAAAATAAGATAATAGGTCGCATCGTGAGGTCGCTTTTAACTTTAGGACAATCTGAATCGATTTTATTCCAAATAACAAAATAAAAATATCAAAATACACATGACAGAAAAAACGAATCATTCATCATTTATAATTACAAAACGCTGCAAAACTACCCTTTTGGGATTTATATTCTGTCAAAATTATAGGAAATGGTGAATTAAAATTGCTATCATTATTTCATAAAAATGTATCAAATTATTCTTGTTTTTAAGATACAGAAAGTTTCTGAATCTTTTATGAAAGAGTTTCCTATCATTATTTCAGATCGTGATCGGGCAAGTAAAAGACTTAAAGTGCATAGCCTTAAACAAGATGGTGTATTGTACTATGGAGATCGAGGGTGGAGAACGCCTACAGACTGATCACGCTGAAGCTGGTAAACCACAGTAAGTGTAGATATTCTTATTTTGTTAAACCGAATTATAACATTTGATTTGTTAGCTGGGGAACGCAAGGTGACTTTTCCACGAATCAACCCCTCCCGACGATTAAGATAAAGTTGTACGCCGAAGCGTCTGGAATATTATCCCTAGATTCAGGCAAGGAAATTGGCAGAGTTTGTTACATTTCTGAAATATTTCGAGTGGGATTATGTTTCTCGAGTAATTCCCACAAGGTTTAATGAAAAATATAGTAATATAATCCTACGTGTCAGCTGTACATTTTTTATTTTTTCTATTTGATACCAAGGTGACAGGTCAGAATTAGATCTAATGTCTAATTTTATGTTTAAAAGTTAGATCTATAATACACATCCTTTATGCGTCATAATAATAATTATTATTGTACGAGTTTATTTATGAAAATACTGTTTTCGAGTGAGATGCTCTGAAAAAGAGTTTTAAATGAAAAGAAAGGTGAATTAAGACTTAAAATATTAGTAAGCATTCAAAAAAATGATTTTTTATGGTCCACCCTAGTAATAGATTATCTAATTCTCCGAATTAATTTTATTGGCTTGAAAAGAGAGTGTTTTAAAAATTATTAAAAATTAATTTTAGTAAAAAGTATCAAATTTTATACCTGGGCCTAGAGAAATTAAAAAAACTTTCTAGGTCATAATCAGTCCGACATGTACAACTCCGAAAAGCACCGAATGGTACGAGATGCAGACTCCCAAGAACATTGCGGACAACATAAAAATCCAGGTGACCATCAGGATGGAGAAGCCAACGAACCTCAAATACTGCGGCTTCTGCTATGCTCTTGGTAAGAGTGTCTTTAAGAAGTGGAACAAAAGATACATTGGTCTAATACAAGTGAGCCAGTATACCTTTGTCATGGCCTCGTATAAGAAGAGGAAGACAGATCCTGTCGAGATTATGCAACTAGACGGGTTCACAGTCGACTATTGTGACATTCAACCAGGTATGTGGAGAGCATGATCTGAACTAACCCAAATATTGAGTATTGATAAAATAATATGTGAAATCCTAGAAATAACTCACTCGATCTCAAACCGAATCCTTCTAGATCTCATACAACAGGGCGGAAAATTCTTCTTCAACCTCGTGAAGGAAGGTGACTCGATGATGTTTGCAACAGATGATGAAATTGAGAGACAGCTATGGGTGCAGGCCATTTACCGAGCGACCGGGCAGACGCATAAGCCGTCCGACCCGAAGAAGACACTGAACGCTCTGACTGATACTGGCAGTGCAGCCTCTTCATTCCAAACGACTAGTCAGACTAAAGGAAAGAACGATCAGTTTATGGGTAAGTAATAACGTTTTTCCGTAATATCCTTTAAGAAATAAGCTTATCTAATAATTTTTCTTGAGTCTTGTTTGTATCTCAAAAAAATCCCAAATGGTAAATTTTAATTAAAAATCATCAAGTCTAAGATTGATTCATTTTCATGACGGTGCCATTGTCTGTGAACATTCTCCTACAAATAGAAGAAATGATTGATTTCCATCTGCTAGAATCAAAGGATATTCCAAAAAAATTCTTTATTCGTTTGACCTTGGAATGATATATGAGCATTCTAGCCAACACACAAATTAAATCATTGACAAAGATGTATCAATTACACCTAAACATTTTATTTCGCAAACAAACCTCTGAAAGTATGTGGGAAAAAAGAGATTTCAACATTCAATAAGGTTATTTAAAATATTTTCATATGCCAAAGGTTGACAATAGATGAAAAGCCATTCGATAAAATCTATTTTCTGTTAAAAATAATCATAATTATTTGAAGTTTGAAGCTTCTTATTAGGGTGAGATTAGCATGAAAAATTTACAAGCTTGTGCCTAGAACGCATGTAAAAGATGAATCCTAATTGAATGCAAAGTCGTGTTTAAAAAGATAAGCCTATATCCAAATATTAATTTCAGATCGCGCAAGAAAACACGGGCTGGGTGATTTGCTGTCCGCAGAGTCCTGGAGACAGAATCACGTTCATCACATCAAAGTATTACAGAGCTGTACTCTCTTTCATCGCATGAACGACCCCTATGTGAGTCTCGGCTGGTTCAGTCCTTCGCAAATGTTCGTCATTGATGAGTACTGCGCTAGGTATGCGATTCGTGGATGTTATCGACATTTATTCTACCTGCAAAACCTCCTTGATCTCGCGGAACAGGGCAGCATGGTCGATCCGAGTTTAATACACTACTCGTATGCTTATTGCAAGGGTCATGTCTTTGGAAACTCGTAAGTATCACCAAGTATTACCATATTTGGTAATTTTCATCAAACTAATTTTTTTATTGAATTGTTGATAAAATTGTCAATATAATGAATATAATTTTAAATCTAAAAGTGTGAGAAATTCGGTCATCAGTAGGCCGACCAAATGCATATTTTTTATCATTTGATATTTTTAAAGAGTAGCTGTTAAAACGCATTAATGCCATAAAAGAAATTGTATGTTGGCCTCCGTAAAAAATATGTATTTGCATATTTATAAAATCGAACTTTTTTCATAATTATCGGGGATTATAATCTTCTATCGTGTGTAATTAATTCACCTATAGTCAACCTCTAATTGGCAATTTATTAAGAATGTATAATTCTTTCCAAAAGATAATTCGTTTTGAAAATTTGCCCCTAAATGATTCATATATAAAGAGGAGCAATCTTGAAAAACCGAATTTATTGAACCCAACCTTCTCAGCTGAAAAATCTGCAATAAATTTGTCAAATTTATTGATAATACATATTTTTGCATATTATTTTAGGAAGAAATGCATATTTAAACAGAAAAATTGCATATTTATGGTGGCCTTAGTCATCAATATACTCAAAATAACTTGGGCATCAGTCTGAGATAACTGTCTATTTTTAGATGATCCGTTTGTATTTGGAAGTCTTTGATCTAATTTTCTATACAACTTTTATCGATCCATCCAGAAAAAATATGAATATTTCATAATCGATAAGGAATTATCAGAAAAGAGAATTTGGAATTAAAGCAAACAGCTATTTAAATATAACTTTTTTTCTAATCCCACAGGCAAAACAATGAAGCACGATCAGTGATAACGGAAGAGAGAAATCTATTTCTCATTATTAGAAACCGGTTAAATGCACTATTAGAGAAACAAATTGTAGAATTTAGATACTATTTCCCCTTTGGTAGACCTGATGGGGCCCTGAAACAGGCATTGAGTCTGCTAGAAACAGTGAGTTGATTCATGTTGTTATAATTTTCCAAATATTTGATGGACTCCTTCTTCATAGACTAGTCTGTACTGCTACTGTTAAAATCCTCTCACAAGCAATATTAAAATCATCTTTCAGTGTTACACGAAAATCTTTTGTCTTTTTTTCTCAAGTTAGAAAACCACACACTTGATAGTTTTAGTTACACAAGAACACATGCCTTACATCACTACATCATATAGGTGTTGATGAAGGATAACGGCCAACCAGCAAAGCCAGAAGAGGTCCGTGAGTTCATCAAAAAGTGTCTCGATCGGGCCGCCGAGGTCAACTATGCCCGGATAACAGAATACGCCATGATAGAGAGTGAGTTTCTATTAATAGAGCTTGTAGTGTCCTAAAATTTAAATGCTGGTGCCTTGTTTTCAACTACAGATTTAAGTCTAGGGAAGCTAAGGAGAGTTTAGTGAGGAATTACTCTGATAAAAAGCCTTCTCCTATGAGTACTGAAATAAGGAGGAGAGATATATCTATGAATAATTCATAAGATTGAACCAATTTTGCTATTTTACAATATACGAGATGGAAGAATCCCAATCTTATAATGTAGGAAGGAAGTCATTCTAGACTAAATTGATTTTCATTGGCCTCTAGGAGAGATGGAAAAATATGAAAGCGAGAGATTGAATTGCTCTTTTAATTTTATCTGTTCATATCGAGCGATAATGTTCCCTAGTACATATATAATCTTGTCTCTATCACATATCAATTTTTTTCTGAATTTATCGATATCCATCTGATCGCAAATGATCTTTCCACCATATTCTCAAATCCCCTTAAACATATTTCAAGATTCTCCCTTCCTCTCTATACAATGGGATATTTTTTAAATAATAGATCGGATCGAGTTGAAATATATTCATATAAAGAGTGATTTATTGATTTTTTATAATTGAAAATTTGTTTGCTCCACCAAATCAAGTCTATTGTTCTCCGTTAACATACTCAGGCGTAGAATGAGTAAGCCGTACTTCTCTATAATTCACGTTTCTGGTCTACTTGGCTAATTTCAGATACTCAAGGAGTCTGAAAAGATGTTATTCCAAAAATTCATTATTTTCCAAGCTTGATTCTCATTGGTTGATCAACAGCCAGTAAGGATTGAACCGAGGTCAGTCAGAAAAACGTGTACAAGGTAGAAATAAGAGTCTTTTTGATAGCATTCTATCAAATATCTAGTAATTGTGATATTCTAATCACGAACATTTGAGAAAGTTAATTGATGTAAATTAAAAAAAAGTTTTCCCTTTGTAAAAAAGATGAGGAGCAGAGGAATCCATTTTTCTGACGTATCAGATCATCAAAAATATCAAATCATCAGAGATATTAGCATCCTCTATGTATTGTGACATCCATTAAATCCAAGGCACAAGTTATTTATTCCTAATACAATTTATGAGTGGGGCTACCCAAAATATGACAAATTTTATGAAAAGATATAACTTTTTGCCAACCCGAATATGAGAAAATATAACAAATCTCCACCTTCCTTTAGGATGTAGGATCCCAGCTGATAGTAGAATCTTAGTAAAATTATGGAATTGAGCATCCTTACAGAGTCTTATATCTGTATGCGTGATGCGGGACTTGAGCAAATCCTGTGTTGATCAATTAAGAAGCATTTTCTTCCATTGACAGTACATTTGCACAATTCACAAATATTAGTAGTAATCTATAATTGTTCTTAAACTCGTCATTGAATGACAGACTCTGTCAGACAGAGCACAGTTGACAACCTTCAGTGAAAGAACCATTTTGATTTATGGAGAGGTCTGATAATAATCTTAGCATAAGAAGCCATGTGCTAGTATAGATTATACAATCTTTATATATGATTGATAGGTTAAGTCTTTGTAGTTAGAAGCGTCCAATTCAAAAAAAGTATATTTTAAAACATGACAATGAATGAGAAAATATAATATAAAATGACATTTTTTCAAATATAACACCCGAAATGTGACTTTTTGGTAGCCCTAGTTATGAGATTAAAAAACCTTTTTCAGAAATATAAGTCTTCTCGAAATATCCTTTCATGCAAGCATTTTTAGTAAAAAATATAAAACGCTATTTTAAATTGGAAATAATTAAATCATTTCTCACTGATGGCCATCAATCTTGAAAGATTGTTTTAAGCATGAAAAATGGAATTAATTAGTCTTGACTAAGAAGATTTTATCTAATGCTTTTCGTCCAGTAGGAATACGTAACTACTTTCGAGCAACTGTTCAAGGTTGACGATGAGATCTTACTAGAATGAACCAGAGAATGCATATTCGAGTTTAAAATCCCTCTATCCTTAAAAGCTTTTCCCGTGAATATTACGTAAGGAAGCATGATTGAATCATCCAAAAATTCTATCATGCTTCTTCACGCAGTATCCAAGAGGAAATCTGACACACGTAATTAAAATTCGCAACGAATCTTGTTTATAATAAAAACCATTATCTCGTGAACACAGACCATGAAGCTAGAGAAAATAATCTACAACCTGTGTGGCGTAAGAAAATTTCCCTTTTAGAATTAATATTTTGAAAGTCTTAAAAAGTTGAAATAATTGTCTAATTTCAGCTCAAGAGAGATTGTTAAAAGTTTAGAATCTTGTAATCTTTTAAGCAAGCAATCACTGGTTTAACCATTGTTACGAATGAATTTTAGTTAGCTCTCTGAAACTCTAGAAAATCGACTCTCAGTTCGTAGAAGTGCCCCTTATATGAAAAGGCATTTACCATTTTTACCTTTTCCAAATTCATGCATAAACAACCATTTGTAAGAGAAAATCGCCTAATTCTGCCTTTTTTTCTGAGAGAAAATGTATTTTTAATCATGATATTTTTCAGCATTAGAGGAGGAATAATTTTTTTTGCTCAAAAGCAAGAAGAAAAATTGTATAAGGAAAAGTTTGAGATTTATTTGTTTGAGACTAAATTGGGCATTCAGTCAAAACAAAAAGGAATTTTTTACACTTCATTAAAGGCGAATCGGGAAAAATTGACTTCCTAAAGTTTGAATCATTGTCAAAAAATTGACGAATTCATTCTCTCTTTCCAGATGGCAAGACTTTGGAGTCACAAAAGACCCTCTCAGATATTATACACCTATCAGAACTATGCATCGAGGTCCTACGTCAGAATGAGGAGCATCATGCTGAGGTAAGAAAGTGCTCGTTTTGTTTATCGATTGAATTTCCTCCTAAATGATCCAAATTTCTTTTCCACGTAATTTATCAATGTTACATTTCTGAGAACTTTTTTTCATTCATTTTGTTGATATAAAGATGAGAGAAATTTCCAAGTATCGATATTTTGAGTTTGAACGACTCTTCCGGCTACAAGATGCAAGTTTTTACTTTTCATTATTCTCGCAGTTATGCTATTCGAGAGACAGTTCCTAGACTCCTGGTGACACCAGTGTCACAAGAACTTATCATAATTTTACAGATACTCATACTTGATAAAAAGCAATTACAAAAAATATTACAGCTCTAGAATCTGGACAGTTAAAGTTTAAAGAACTTGGAAATAATATTGCATTTGTAAATTCTTGCAACTATTTTGCAATACCTTTATAGAAACGTAAGAGTAACATTTCTATCTCCGTGTAATAATAAAAATGTTAGTTAATTATCAGATTTAATTCATAATTATTGCATTTCCCATTTAAGAGGTGTATTGTTGCCCTAATCACTGCTGATATCCTTGGTATGTGTTCTGTATGGTATTCCAAAAGTGTAAAGAAAATGAGTTTATACAGTATTTGACTAATTATTCCTCCTTCTAATACAGATTTTAAACTGCATCATCTGAGATGAGACAAGTATATGACGGGAATATTTAGCTAAATGATTTTTAGGAGCCCTGACAATTATTTTTTATTAAATATATAATTAGAGGAGGGGTTTTTGTACTGATTCTTTAAAATGATTTACAAAAATGGCTTAATACCAGAATCTACTCAGTCGTGTATGAAGAGATCTTTTAAATATATTTTTAGTCATTCACATGGTTCAACGATTTGTTAGTCCAACATGCAGAGTTATTCTGGACCCTATTCAATCAAGACATGATGTATATTCTAGACACCAAGGCCCCGGATAGCTGGGATACATTTCCTCTATTTCAGATATTGAATGATTATCTCATAACTGATGGTGAGCTTTGAAAAATATTGAGAAAATCGAATTTCAGTTTTTCAGATAAAATTTTAAAAAGACAAAATATTGAGAGAAAACAGAGTTTGATTTTTGAATATTTTATAAATTCTTATTTGAGAAATAGCATCCAGGATTACACCAGTAATTGCAAAATAAATTCACAAACGCTCCTGATTTTCTTATTTCAAAATTATTTTTGCTATTTTTCAGGTGTCAAAAAATAACTTTCTCTTATTTTGACACAAACATTGATTTACGATTAGAAATTAACGTACAATTCTTTTGGATCAAAAAAAGAGAGGCTTTAGTAAAAACTTCCTCAACCTTTTCTAGAGAACTTGCGTGATGGTACATTCCATATGCAGCTTCAGGAGTTGTTCAGTCCCATGGTCCTGAGATATGTCGACCTCATGGAGCTGTCGATTACACAATCGATAAAGGGGAACACGCCCTTCCAGCAGCCGGGCGCTCAAAAGGATTCCGAGACTGCTGCCGATGGCGGCACAGCGAAAACGGCGACTTCCCAACAACAAAACCTCGGTACTGTCGCCAGCTCCGCGTCAATGGCAGCGTCTGCCGCAGCCTCCGGCATAGGCGCTATGGTCTCAGCGGCGGCCTCTGGCGCCACTTCTGGCTCACCGAGTAACATTGTATCAGCTGCTGTTAACGCTGTCAATACCCATAATTCAGATCAAAATCTCCTCGTTCGTGAGTCGGAACCCTGAATAGATGGGAAATTAATGAATATAAAGTTTTTTTGACCTAGAGAATCTTTAAGAAAATTAAAAGTGAAACAATTCTTCGTTCTAGCACCAATAAACTCTGAAGACCTCCTCTGGAAATTAGAGGCCTTACAAAACTTTATCCGTGAGCTTCATTGGCCAAACATAGAATTCGCCGAGAAGCTAGACAACAAGCTGAAAATGATGGCAGCCGATTTGCTCGATACAGCGGCAAAAAAGAACCTAGAATGCTTCTCCCTCTGGCTACAAAGGGCCACAAAGACCGCCGACTTCATTCTGCCCCTAGAAGTGTGCTCAATGATTAATACAGTTGCTGAACTGAAGAGTAACATTCTCAAACTCTGTACAAAGGACACCAAGGGTGGAGATATGGTTAGTTTCCACACATCATACATCTTGAGGAGCGCTCAGAATATTAGAAATAGAAAAGTAAATTGATTAAAATTCAAGAGTAATGCACTTAAACTCTGTAGAATGGATAACCAGTGGATGTGGTTAGTTTTCAAAGATAAATAAATAATTTCTATTAAATGTTAACACCAAAGGAAATTGCAATTCCATCTCTCATTTCCGTCAAGTAGTCTGCATCAATAAATCAAATAAAATGTCCAACTTTTATGTTAAGTCAATATGATAGATCTTACACTGTCCCTAGCTTTTACTATGCACTACAAAGGCCTATGAGTTACGGTAAACTTGATTCCTGGGAATAATTATAAAAGAAAGATTAATATCTGACTCAAAATTTGGCAACGTATTCCCAAGATGAAAGTCTACACACTGAGAGTTGAAATTATAATTAATCCTCTGGATATTGTCAAAGTTTCACTGCGTATGCAAGATGAAATGACGCCCCAAATTCTAACTCTTGCAACAAACTTTTTGTCCACAACTTAGTGCTAAAAAAGTTTTTTGAAGGGAAATATAATTTTTGAGGAAGAAAATGAGAGATGGGAAAAACTGTCATTTCTAAAAGACGGGAAACCAAATTGACATTTTTGTGTTAACTGCCTAGCATCAATACCACAATCAGACAGAAGCAAATCTCGACAAGATCCAGAGACAAATGGCAGGACTTTTGAATGAGAAGCTTGTGCAGATTTTGGAGACTACTCTCACAAAACTGGCGAGATATGACTCGAATACAATCCTATCAAGTGTTCTTTCCCTAGCAGTGAGTTTCATTGAGGCAGTACTCTTCAATATTTTCATCTCAGAATAGAGTCCTTGTATTTGTTAATCCCTTTTTAAGAGCCTTTTCTATTCAACTGATAATTGGCGGATATGTAGGTCAACCAATGGATTAGAATGTACTTTGATTTTTTTGTCTATCAGTAAAAACCATTCCTAATGCACCGTGTGTGTATGTGTTTTTTACCTTGGGTAGTTTTTGTCATAAATTGAAACTTTTCTATTTTTGAGAAAGATAACTACTCAAAGCTGTATATATCTAGAATCGGTTTTTGATGGCGAATTTGAAGGTGGCATTGATAATACGATTATATTGCTTCACGATTAAATAATTTGCATATACTTTTTATTATTTAAAATTATATCTTTGAATGCGAATTCCGTGTTGTTTATAATTTATTTATGATTTAAGACCTGAATTTTAAATTTTAAAAATAAAGTATATGCACATTTTTTTTATATAAGCAATATTATCGTATTATTAATGACACCATTAAATACGCCATGAAAAACCAATTCTAGAGATATATAACACCAAACATTTTGATAAAATAATTAATTCAAAAAATATTTTTCATATATCTTTGAGTAGTTCCTTCCTTAAAACTATAAAAGTTACAATTAATCGCATTGTATCATCATGACTTAAAATTACTCATTCCTCCAAAGATCAAATTACGGCGGAAAAGGGATAACATTTAAATGACATAAAAAGACATTTTGCAAATAACAAAATGAAATCCTTTTTTTAGTCGGATTTCATTATTTTGGTCGAACCGATTCAACACTATTTGGAAAAATCACTGTACTGGATTTAGATTGCAAGCCTCGGTTAAAGCCTCTCTATGGGTTTCCATATTTGAAATCAACTTCCCGGGTTTCAATGAGTTTAAATTGAATAAAACGTAAAAAGCTAATTTCAAATATCAAAACCAGTAGAATTTTTTATTTTTGCAATGGCTGATTGATTCTTGCCCGATAATATTCTAAGCGTTATCAGCTGTTGTAAAAAGACGATTGCTATTTAGTGAATTGAATTAACCACTTCTTATCTCCAAGAAACCGACAGATGAGCATGGCAAAAAGTATGTGGAATTTATCCGTGTAAACCTCGAGCAAATGCGACAAAAGGTCACTGATGAGCTCTACGTGCTACAAGTTATGGAGGTGAGTTTGAATTATATCATTTCGACCCATACTAAGAAGCTTCTCTTGTAAATTTGGTAGAAAAGTGCTTCTCAAAACTGTAATTTTATTCTTGTTGAAAAATCGCTCCAATGTCCGATTGATACTGAGAAAATCTAAAATTAAAAGACTAGTACAAAAACTAATTTCAAAAAAAGGGGGAGTAGGATATCCACTTGTTCACGATAGAGTATTTAACAAGCAACTTGAAATGCATCATTATTTACCAAGATTGCTAGACAAGATTTATTTGTCAATGGAGCATTAATCTTTTGAGGAGAATTAAATATTTTTCGTTTTTTATTTCTAAATTCTAAAAATGTAAATTTTGCCACATTTCAACTCTATGAAACGACTATAAGAAAATCCTTTAGACTTGTTAGGACATCTCAGTTGAAATTGATCTCTATGCATATTTTTTATTATTTGATATTCTTAAAGAGTAGCTTTTAAAACGCATAAAAGTTGGCCTCGTAAAAAATATGCATTTGCATATTTATAAAATCGAACTTTTTTCATAATTATCGGGGATTATAATCTTCTATCGTGTGTAATTAATTCACCTATAGTCAACCTCTAATTGGCAATTTATTAAGAATGTATAATTCTTTCCAAAAGATAATTCGTTTTGAAAATTTGCCCCTAAATGATTCATATATAAAGAGGAGCAATCTTGAAAAACCGAATTTATTGAAGTATGTCAAAGTTTTCATTTTTTAAATCACAGTCGCCCTTTTGATCTCTAATCCTCGACAGGCTATTGCTGGGGCTATGAATCATCAGAGACTGGAGAATTTTGTTTTTATAAGATTTACTTTTTCAACTAAGGAAATTACTAATTCAAAGAGACGCTTGTTTTGCCAAAAACTGTTTCTTAATAAATCCAACTTAATTTAAAAATTATTTATTCTAAGGACTTAAATAGGTTGGGAACTATTTTTGGGTATGTTATGAGTTGCCAGAATTCAAGTCAGATTTAGTTTTTGAATAATTTGTTGTAATTAAGGACGACTCACTATTTTCTTCTGCTGATAAAAGCGGTTTCAAGTGCAGAATTCACTGTCCATAACGGGTCCATTTTGATCCATCTAATTCTCCGGCAGAACTGATATTTTTTCGGTGTTCAGATCCAAGATTTAATTCAGCTTATAGTAGACTTTTCATATTGCGGGATTAAACTTTTAAACGGGAATGAGTTGGACGAAAACCCTAAAAAAACTCGAATGGTTTATGAATGATGCAATTGTTTTTTTTCCTTTTTCAGACTTGGTACATGACTCAGACGAGAGTTATCAATGAATGGTTGCTAGAGAGAAAGGCAATTTCATTGTCCCAATGTCAATTCACATGCCTGTCAATTATTATGAAAGTGAGTTGTTAGAATAGACTATTTTAATTTATAAATCCTGTTTAATCTAAAAAGTTTTAGTCGGAAAATTTTCTTATTATTTCAATGCGTTTTCAGGATTAAAAGTTGTTCATCAACTCTGGAGAATAGAACAAGACCCAAATAATTTTTTCTTAGTAAAGATTTAACCTTTTAGAAAATGTACTCGGACTTTGAATTGCAAGGGATCAGTCCCGATGCTCTCTTCACAATGGCCTACAAGCAAATCACGCAGCGCCTTCAAGTCGAAGAGACGACAAACTCAGTAAAGATGGACAATAGTTCAAGTCAAAAGGGCCTTCTCGGGTCGATAACTGGTAGTATATCTGGCATCTCTAGTGGTATTTCAAAGCCAAATTTTCTTAAATAACTCAACAAAATCTGCTAAACTCCTTCAATCAACCCCAGTCACATCCCTCCCTCTGATGTGGAGACCTTTATTATGCATTTTATTGTAAAGATGACAACTTGATCCAAGCGACACTACTAATTGGAAGATATATAGAGTAGAACTTATTTTTTCAAAGAATTTTACCTCAACCCCAAAAGTGTTGTTTTACTCATGACTGTATGAGGAGTAAACCAAGAACTGACCCCCTTTAAGTATATGGACAATTTACAAATGAAAAAAATAATATTATTAAAAGATTGAAACCTTCAAAATCTATGTATAAGGATGGAATTTACCAAAAGTAAAGAGCAATCGACATTGGGTTCGCACAACCTGATCGAGATCAATTTTAGGGGTTGTATGACATAATTATTACAGACTAACGAGAGAATATCAGATATTGGTGGAAAACGATTTCTTCAGACAAAATACATGTTATCTATGCAGATGAATAATATATACGCATTATATAATTATTCTTTTCATATTTTCAAATTAACCTGATTCACCAAAAATGTGAGAACAATTTTTATAAATAATTTCGTAGGAGTTCATTCAAAGGGGATGAACAAGTCAGCATGGAGAGGCAGTTGAGAAGCAATTCATTATATTAATAACAATTTCGAAAATAGAAAAAAACAGAATTCTAATACACAGACAGGGAGTTTGAGGAGAAGAAGTAAATTTACAAATTAAACTTGACGAAGCAAAAAAGGGGTGTCCCAGGAGTATTGTTTGATCAAGACAATACTTTAATCAATCTTATTTTTCTCCCTCTCCTAAATATAGAAACGTTCGTTTCAAAACAACTGCCTAGATTTAGTAGAGTTGTGTAGCTGCATTCCTACTTTCTCAAATAAAGTTTATAAGCTAGGCTTTTTGACCTTCTGTAATCAAAATCAATCCTGGCTTATAAATAATTTTTGATCATTCAATTCAAGAAACCTTAAAAATTCGGTTACGAAAAAATCCTAAACCCCAAATTCTTCTGAAATCAAATATTTTTAACTTGGCATATAATTCGATGAGCATTCTACAAAATGAAAAAATTTGAACAATTTCGAATGTGAAATAGAAAAGTTATAAAAAAATATTAAAACAGTGGTCCTATATCTTGATATCTCAAAAGCCTTTGATAAACTTAAATTTGATTATATTTATGATACACTATTACTCCATCATATCAATCCCTATACACTGAAC
>JJOG01004300.1:0-16167 GCA_000715275.1 Gyrodactylus salaris
TATATATATATATATTGAAGTCATGACTTTGTCACGAATAGGCTCCTAAACCGTCTGTCTGATTTTCCCCATTTTTCACAGATTATTCATTATGATACTGTTCTCATCCTTATCAAAAAAATCTTCAAAGAACTAAAAGATGTGATCACAGTATCATATCTCCCAAAAAAAACAGTCTAACCAATCAGCTTTAGGTTAGACAAAATTCGTCTATACTAATTAAGCTGTCATCGTGTCTTGATTAATCATACATCTATATACATTCCGCACACACCATACTATTAGTTTTATTCTTTTGCACACACACACAAATATCCATTTTCTCATGACTGACAGCTTTCAATTGCATAAGAGTCTTTTACATTTTGATATCCCGGATGTTTTGACTCAGAAATTACTCTAAGATTCAATTAGTTTAGGAGAAACAATTCGATTTGAGAGAAAATGTTCAAAAAAGGTTCCGAGGCAGCTGTAACCCTCGTAGCAAATTGGGGAATATTGCCAGGAATATCTTTCTATATTTCTCGGGTGGGGAATAATTCTCGGAAAATAAAATTTATTTATTTTAGAACCTCAATTGTCACTACGAAGTGTGACACCAGTTCTACTAGTATTCTATAATAAATTTGATCAGCTGTATAATAGTTCATTATTTCTAGGTAAAAATCAATAAATTTCTATCCTCACCTCTACTTGAAAATGAGCCAGATGAAGATAACTGATCACTTTGTGGAAGGCTCTCATCTAGACCTTTACAAATATTATCAATATTAATGATCGCATATTTAAAAAAATTGTCGAGTATTTGTCAAAGCTTTGTGAAATGTAATCGACCAGAATAAAACGTATCTGTTCTTATTTTCCTTCACAAAATTAAAAATCACAAACGATTCCCCATAACTAATTAGACCATTTTATCTATTACTGATTTTTCTCAACAATATTGCATTTCCCACCGATAATATCTTCAATGTTACTGGAAAAGTGTACATACCTTGAGGGATAGTTGCAGGGGATACACTTTCCATCGGCACGTATATAGCTTGAAAATTAAGATCTTAATATCTTAGACAATCGAAATGATTCGATCGAGAATAGGTTTCGAAGGTTTAAAAAATACCAGACCCAATGAAAATTAATTGCATTTTAGTTTTGCTTCTGACAATGTTAACAAACTCTGAGTGTAAAGCAGGGGTTTCAAATGACGAGCCCGCGGGTTCAAATGATTTCATATTTTCTTCATACATAAATTTATAAGAATTATCATGAGTAAAAAAGAAACAAAAATCCTCAATAGCCAACGATATTCGAGATGAAAAATGGTTCAATAAAAACGCGTCACAAGTTTCTAGACAGCGTGATTATATGCACTGTCACTTTTGATTGACAGCTCTATAAAAATGCCGAAATACAAGTTCTTTGAATATGGGTTACTTTCGAGTAGTATTAATGATATTTTGTGCCCACGAGATTTTAGAGAAACTTAAATCAGTGCAGTAGATCACTGAACATTCAAACCCCTGATGTAAAGGTATACCTTTTTATTAGTCTTATAAATCAGGAATTAGAAATAATTAATCAAGTCCCTTTTCTATATTGACTTTTAATATATGAGGTAGACTTTATGATATTATATCAGGTTTTACTCATAAAAGTTATTGTATTTGAAAAGATAAGAATGGTATAATCTATAAAATTTACATTCTTCTGTGGGAGTGCTTCCTTGATCATCATATTTTTCTTCTAAGGAAAGAGAAAATTTCGAAAAATAAATATTACAGACTGTACCCAAAAGTTGAATTTTTAGATTATGAACTTTCATTTAAAAAAATTTTCCCTAAACATTATAACAAGGACACAGCTTTTGAGAAAGCTCCATAAGCATTTGAATAACAAAAATAATTATAAAATCTATATTCTCTGCATTCTTTTAAATTAAAAAGAAAAAATTAAGTTAACATCATTCCGTACGGAGTGTTAACGAGTGGGCCAGCTATATTTCCTTTAATATGAAAAAATGATTGTACCTTATTCGGCTCACCCTTTATTGGTAAGAAACAATCTTCTTTTTCCGGGCCGGCCTCGGCTTAAGAAATCAAAGGGGTTTTTGAAGATTAAATATAGATGTTAAATAAGAGATTAGGTTATTAAAATATTACCACATTTCCACTTATTTACAGAATTCTGTAAATCCATCTTTGAAATTCATATCTGTTGAGAAGAGAATAAATATCGACATTTTTGCCAGAAAACTCGAGTACTCTCCTTAGGTCTTTAAATGTGTTCAAATTGATATTAGAAAATTCGAATTGGAACAGTATTCTGCTCAACAAATGGCCAAGGAGCTAGTTTTTCAAACCAATTTTCATGGACGTTACTTTTGGTAGGGTAAAGTTATCGCTTGTTTTGTGAGATGCTCATCCAATAATTCGATGAACTTCCTACAAGTTTGACCAACATATTTGATTAACATTTGTACACTATATCAGATTTGAATATTTAGTTACTTTTAAATACTGGTTCAAAATTTTTTTAAATGAAATTAACTCACATTCGCTCGGAATCGGAGGATCGGTTGGTAGCTTAGCACCGCCAGTCAGTTCATCTTCAACTTGAGTCGTAAATAATCAATAATTTTGACAAAAATGTTTGTTGTCGAGAATTTGAACATTCCCACTTTCAGTATTAAGAGTTTTTTTGTTGCACCATTTAACATTTTTATGATTTGACTATCTGGCAAAAGCTGTCGACATCATCACGTTATGAGATTATCTCTTCAGAAATGGCATATTTTTATTCTAATGACCGTATTTAGGTGCTTTTTAATAGAAGTTGACTATAATACATTTTTATGTAGACATTGAGAAAATCATTTCAACGAGTTATATCTTCACTCCAACTGATTAGAACTCAACTCACATTTTTCAAACATTTGTGTAGCTAGTTCCGCGAGCTCTATTCAAAAGAATTTAATAATCAGAAATATTTCCAAATTACTGTTTTTATAACAACAATGAATTAACATTTTTTCTCACCTTCCAGCTGTCTTTCCATGTTCATCAGTTTTTCTTTTGAACTATCTAAATCTGAATCTACAAGAAACAAATAAGAAACTCTTAAAACAATATTTAGAAAAATGACATTTTTCGTCAAAGTATTGAATTATTTACTGAAACAAAAATCTAGTCGGAAATTATAAATACAGGTCAACAGATACAAAAATTGTTAAACATCGTGTTATTACACCTTTTCTTCCATATTGGGAAAACCTCCTCTGATTCAATATTAGTAGTCACAGTGTTCTATACATAATTTGCGTGTGTTTACTTTTCCCCTCAAATAGCGAAGAAAAGGTTTCGAGAATTTTTGAAATTATTGCAGATTTCTTTAATTTATTCCAGAAATAATTTAATAGTTGATGTTAAGATAAATAAGTGTTTTTTCAAGTTATCAGCTTTTTCACTAAATAATCTAAAATAAGCTCTATTCGTTTTGATAAACGAAACCAAGCTTAACTATTCTGGTACTTGAGGAGTTATTGAATCTAACTTACTCTCGATTTTATGGTCGGATACATTGAAAGAATACGTTGACTTGAGACTCTCTGGTTGATCCGATAATGCTCCCTCTAAAAATGTGATATGATTTTCTGAAATACATTTTTTTGAGTATGATATCTCTAAGATAAAAATTAAGTATGCAGTAGGTACATCTGATAATTTTTAACTTCCACATAACGGAATTATCTATTTTTTTCGTAATACAGTATACGTCCTCTCCTGTATGACGAAAGTCAACCCTGGTTTTGACACATCGTCATAATTACTCATAATTCTCATAAGTAGTATGACCATTTTGTCCGTATTTTTAAATATACCATTAATTTAAAACAGTACAAAAAGTGCACTAGAAGATGCGGAATTTTTCCATCTTTAATTTTCTCTAGTAAACTCAAAAAGTTGAATCAATAGACTCAAATCGTCGTTTTAGTCAAATTGGCATTTTAGAAAATCTTTTTACATTTCTCATATTTTCTTCTCCCCCTCCTTTTAATTACACCCATGAATCATGACTCATCATTTCGGCGTTACACACAAAAAGAGTCTCAATCGGGAATAAACGTTAAGCAAAAGAGGCCCCTTTTCATTTTTATTCATATTGTGAATGATTCATGAATCTAGAGAACCCCTTTTTAATGATGGGATGAGAAAAGTCAGAGAAGTTAAGAGGAATGATTATTGATTTCTCTAAAGTCTTTCAAGATTTAAGATCCTTTAAGATCTGTAAATTAAAGCATTTTCGAACAATTTACATGAGAGAAAATTAAAGATGGAAAAATTCCGCATCTTCTAGTCCACATCCTCCGCTCGAAGCTCGGATATAAATTAAAACAGAGTCCCTTAGTATCCAAAGGAAAACCAATTCAGATCTTATTATTAACCCTATCGGAATGAAAAAAACTTTTATATAGGAAACAACTTGGCTTTAACCTCTAGTAAAATGAGAAGAGTAAATTTTAGATTAAAATACTATGTGAGTTCCACGTACCTTCCAAAGTAGGATCTTTTTCAATTTTTTCCTCTTCCGAAATAGGTCTCTCTTCTAAAAAGATACTTATCGTAAGGTTTCTTTTGATTTTGGTCTCAAACTATATCAGGAGTTGGAGATTATTTCTTAATGTAGCAATTGATTGACGATTTTGTAGTCTTACAATTTAATTACAGGGAAAACTCTTAACCGTAATAATGCTACTAATAAGTGATGTCTATAGTAGTCATACTGAAGCGAATAAGTGGATCGATCCTTCTGCTAGATTTTTAATTGATGACTTGAAATAAGACATGTTTCGTCTCTTCAGATAGACTATCCTCACCGAACCCCTGAATGAAATTCGAATTTGGCAAGCATGTAATTTAAAGAACTATGGTTCTCATGGATCAGAGTTCATATGATGAGTAACAAGACCCAAACGCAGACGGTATCTTGAAACCAGAAGATCCCTTTTGAAGCTATTTTCCCAAGATGCTTCTAAACTAGCTATCTCGTATATTAAAGTGTTTTCTTCTAAATATGATGTTTGTTAGTCGAAATTATACTTGAAAGGAGGGTTAGAAGAATCAGTGAATTCTGTAAATCAATATAAGAATCTAACGTACCATTTCTGCTTGGTCCATTCCGACAAATTGTCTCATCAAGTGAACAATATTCTCCTATAAAAGTAATCGTTAGAGTTTTTTCTCTTAGAATTGAGTTTCATAGCCGAGTATAACTCTCTTCGGGTTTACATGAGGGGTTATAATGGGGAGGAAGGTTTAGGAGGAACTATTTGCAAAGTAAATTTGTTACAAGGAGGGAGGAGGCCGGAATCGAACCCACGCCATATGAGATATCATATTTATTGGACTTAACAGGTTGGAGATGGAGTATCTTTGAAGGACATTAATTGTTTCCTTATTTTACTAATCAGTGTTAATTTCATTTTTTATAATAATATAACTTTTTTGCAATCCCAATTTCTCGATATTTTTCACTCACAACATATGCTCAAGTATTCTAAACATGCTTTATGGTACGAAAACCATCTAAAATGATGTTGTTTTGTACCAGGTATTATAAGTATGGGATGGGCCAATAGAATTCGACCTTAGCTAAGGTAATGTGAATATAATATCAGATATAAGACAAAGTTAAATATCTTCACATACCTTCATCAATGGCAACAATGTCAGTTATTTGAACTCCATCTAATTCATCTTCGATCGTTCGAATT
Source organism: Gyrodactylus salaris (assembly GCA_000715275.1). Lineage (NCBI taxonomy): Eukaryota > Metazoa > Platyhelminthes > Monogenea > Gyrodactylidea > Gyrodactylidae > Gyrodactylus > Gyrodactylus salaris. The sequence goes on from JJOG01004300.1 coordinate 5,771, forward strand.
GCAACTTTTGTAAAGATGAATTTTATTATTGAATTTCGTGAAGAGAAAAAGAATTCTGCTTATTAAAGGCTTATTTGTTAGTCACACACCCATCTTACATAGCGAATACATATAACGTCACAATTAGAACAATGCTTGCCTATTAACTTAACCTTTTTGAGGGGCAAAACTTTGATAATTCCTGAGTAAAACTATTATGCATTTTGACATAATTCTAAAATTTAAGAGAATATCTTGATAAGAATAGACACAGTCAATTTAGAATCAATAGTGGATTATTAGAATAATTAGACTTGAAAAGAAATTAATTTAATTATGCTTTTCCACACAGTATACAAGAAATTATATCCTTGGCTATTCGAATGTGAAATTCAAATTATCATAAACCTAACCTTGAGAAAATTAAACATTCCCATATTAGAAACTAGCTTACCTTCTTCAACTGGCTCTATCGAAACGATTACCATTATTAGCATTTGCAGTAGGAAACAGTCAACAGTCTAGTCGCTTATAAGTTTGTTTAAAAAACTAAATACTAGTCCAGTTACTATAGGGAAAACTTGTCAATCGGTCAACTGATCTCTAATCTTTGTTAAAAGCTATTGTATTTCAAAGTCATAACGTTTTATAAGCGATTTTCTTACCTCCTTCAAGAAAAACCATTCCTTGTGCAAGCATTTCTTCTTCTTGTAATATGAACTCGTCTTTTGTAATAAGGATTTATTAAGTTACTAGACAATAAGTAAATAAGGAATTTATTTATTTTGAGAATAAATCGCAGTCTATAAATCTTGTGAAAATTTCTGGAAATAACTGTGGGTCATTCTCAAATAAACAACGAAAAATCGATTAATTAAACGTAATAATTAGAGCCTAAAAGTTATATTTCAAGGTTATGGTATTTTTGAATTCTAATCAATAATTAGTTTTTTCTCTATGAGGCTGATTTACAAAGTTATTGCGTCCTAAAATCAGAATAAAGTTCTCAAATATAATGTCCTATGTATAGGTCATATTTACAGAAATTTAAAATTTTCATTTTATCAGATAATTTTTAATTGCGACGAAATAAAAATCTATCAAGCCAAATCCTGAGTAATAATACAAAATTCGCAGCTTACATTCTTCTCTGCCTATAAAAAATTGATTCGTAAGTCAGGCTCTCGAATAACAAATATTTCTTTGATACTGCGAGAAGTCGAAATATTCTCTTAATTGAAATCGTCCAATAAATTTAAAGTTTTTGATTTCATTTAATTTTAAAATTAAATCCTCATTTCTAACTCATGTTATTAAGGTGTTATTAGTTGAGACATGGAAATATATCAGTTAACCTACTCATCATTTCGCAGCCGAGGTCATTTCCGTCCTCGTCTTCCAGATCTGGGGATCAATACATAATATTATTGTCGATTATTTATTTTCATAGATAAGAAAACAGATACAGGTAAAACACCCAAAAAGGTTCGGTTTGCATTTATTATATAGAGGGTTTGGTATAAAATAGATTGTAAACGATTCTCATTGGCTCGTTAAATTGAGAAACTAAAACAGCCAATGAGAATCATTTACAATTTATTTCATGTCAAACCTTCCATAAAAGAAACACAAAAATGAAACTTTATCAAGTTACCGAACCTTTTGCGTGTTTTACCTGTATAAAACAGTTTGTTAAGCTTTTGTTAGAGTATTAGTATCCAATAAACCTTTATCCACTTTAGAATGGTAATAACGAATTTACTCACAAGTTACCATTGGAAGTCTTTCTTCTAATGGCATTTCAATCTCGCCATTAACTACAATGAAATAAATTTATTTTATGATCATAACGTGACGAGTAAATGTATTTGATGATCGCTTTGGAGTAGATTTTTTAAATTAAACGATTGGGGGCCTCTCATTCAATCATTATATTCCAGTAAGGTATATATCTTGCAGAAAATAACATTATTCGCAAAACTTGGGCAAAAATGAAGGCAATTTTCTTGGTGCTCTAAATAAGGAATTTGATTCATCAAAAATGCTATAAAATGACCAAGTTGAACACTCTGACCACAACATATAATTTTAGGCTTAGATTTTGAAAATTAAACTTTTGATATGGAATCTTAAGTTTAGAATAGACTTACAGAAGAATTCTAACTTGAGCGAGAAATCTTCAATGCGTTGTTTCAGCTCTTATAAAGTACACTTGGTTAGTTATTTTTGTTTAAATGAATTCTGCATAAGCAACAATATCATTTTATAATTTGAAATCTTCTGGGTGCATTTTGGGCTTCTACTCACCTGGTATTTGAGCCATAAGCCACTCCGTTTCTGAGATAATAGCATATGTTGATTTTAAATGTAATATAATGCTTACCTGCCTTCTTTTCCTGGCCTAAAAATACTCATCAATAAGACTCTAGAAGGCTCCTGACTCATTCTCATAATACTGCGGTAGTGAAGTATTAGAAGAGCTCTTGAACGGTACTGTCTGAGAGATCCAAAAACATCACAGAAAATTGTCTTCCCTTTGTTGAAAAAACTCTAAACCAAGTTTTTGAATCACACAATGACAAAATGTGTACTCAATGTCCATGGTATTCCGGTCTGAGTGCTGGATAATTGAAAAGGAAAAACTTCATGTTGGCCCACAAATTTTATTTAATAATGAGGAGTTTTCCCAAAGTCTAAATATTTGACTTCTCATATAGGCGTAGGTTTGATTTTACGGGTCTTTCCCAACGATATGAGTTCATCTGGTTAAAAATTGCTCACCCTCCCTCACCATTATAGCCTCTTATGACAACCCGAAGAGAGTGAGACACGACAAGTTTTAAAATAATTAAAATTATTTCAAGACGCACTTTGTTGCTTGATCATTTCTATCGGTTGTCTTAAATCTAAGAAATGCAAGATATTAGAATTCTCGATTAATTTAAACTATTTTAATATGATGATGAATTAGTCATAGATAAAAACATTTTTCGAAAAAAAATACCACAGCCCTAGAATCTAGACAGGCAGGGTAAAACTCACCAACTGTCAAATTCTCTTTAAAATACATTTTAAGGACAATGTGAAAAAGAGAAAAGAAATTCAATTTTAATTTTTTTCCACCTCACTCAAATCTATAAAGGGAATTTTAATGACGATTGATCTTGATGAGAAACTAACCTAAGAGCCTTGCTTCGAATTGAAATTTCAAAATTATTCCAAATAAACTTTATATTTTAGTTATTTCCGTAGTAAATTCATTCTAGACTCACCTTCGAATTCAAATACTACAATTATGAAACGTAAATATAAAATGCATTCCAGTAATTCTGTAATTTCTGTCATTTCTTTATTCAAATTTTCAAAGAAGCAGGATATGAAATTTGCCTTTCTGAGTAATTACAGAATATACAATTTTTGAGGATCAAATGCATTTCCATATTTTATTCAAAGAATCGCGTATCCTTGTCCAAACCGAAAAGGAGATTTAGCTTAGGAATACGATTCTTATGAATTATGTGATGTTTATTGTTTTACAATATAAAACGTAAATTAGTTCACTGAATGAGAGATTATCTTGAGAAGACTAGAGAGGAAAGTCATCGTTCTGAGTAAATGACTCACTATCTCCTGTAAAATTGAATGCGTTGAATAAATTTTGAACAAAATGTTGATCTATGATACTTTAACTAAATTCATTTTCACAATTTATCATTGTTTTACTATCATAACAGTCATGGTTATTGTACATTTAGACTTACTCGCAACTGATCAATGAGCATAGCATTTAGTATGAGCCAATTTCAAAAGCAGGATTTAAACGAGAGGTCTTTGAAACTGTTAGGTAATAAAACAATATTAACTATAGAGATCAGATAACCACTAATTGAAGTTTGGTTAATAAGTGGATGATTAATTACCATTTAACGAATGGTTAATAATTATTTTACAATGGTTTAGTCTCAGTTAGGCAATGCATATGTATGACTCAACAGTTCGGTTAATTCAAACCAATTATTAACCGTTTTTGGTTAATTTATGGTTAATAAACAATTCTGACTGATTAATTGGTTATCTGACCTCCAATATTAACTCATCCATAGTCTGAAATCATCGAAAAGAACGCTTAAAATATATCAGTTCATCGTGTGATTTCTTGTGATTAAAATTTAGAAAGGTTAATTTTACAAACTCACTTAATTCTGTTAGTTGAAAGGTTGGTTAATCGATTTCTTTCTGTATAGCTTAAATCTGCAAATTTTATAAGGTTCATTTATTTCAGAGAAAATAAGGCTTTTCAAAGAAATATATATTTCAAGCTGTAGACGGATTCAATGATAACGTTTCTGAAAGGGACCACTTGACGCCGAAACATAAGCACTCATCATGAGTAGATTTTTTTCAATTTAAGGATTCAAGCATTCTTGTATTTGAAGTAATATACAACAATAATATGTTCTCTCTCTATTTATGTGTAGTGCTAATTATTCGGACTTTCAGAGATTTTCATCATCAAATTCGTATTCAACATGCTTGACAAAAATATGGATTTAATTGGATGAATTAGACTTGGGAATTAAACGTAATGCTGAAACCCGTAACATGAATGACTCTTAATAGATACAAGATAATCCTTATTAAATTAGTCAATATATGTCAACACTGTTGCTAAGAATTTAAATTTTGGTCACGAGTTGGCTAACCGTTATATATGAAAAAACTCACCTCCCTCATCTCCTACAGATAAAAAAAGTCATATATCAATGATATATTATATTATGTTAATGTTTAGTCCAAGTGGTAATATGTCAACAGATCTCTCATCATTAAGAATTCTCCGAGCTATCTTGAGAACTTTTCACTGTCTATTGACAAATGAGAACCTCATTATTTTGCAGAAGAATCTTTTCATACATATCCTCAACCTTCATGCCCTATAAGTGAGCGTTAACCTTTTTTACAAGATTTTACAAAAAAAGATATGAGAAGCTTTCCCAGTAGATTAGGACACTTCTTTTTGATTTTACCTCTTTAATCTTGACATGATTTCACGAGGAACTGTGTAGTAAATATTTATTCAGTGCGGAGCAGAATGAATCATCGTTTGATTTTATTGTTTTGATTTAGTTACAAAAACTCACTTCTAATAGACTTCACATTTACGATTTCTTTGAATTTAATATTTTTTTCTTTCGGTTCCTCTAAATAAATAGCTCATGGTTAATTCAGCATGCATATATGAATATATCTCAGAGAATAACATAAAGGTAAAAAATTTATTTTGCCCAACAAAATTATAAAATCTTGTGAATTTAATAAAAGAGTGTGCACTTTCGATCACGCTGATAAGGATTTTCTGATTGGACATCTTCAATTTCTACTAATTTTAGTTTCGTTCGCAACTTAAACGCTCGTTGCAAGTCTCTTCTCTATTCACATAACCGCGGTCAACGACCACAAGACGGATTGACAATGTATTGTGCGATTGGTTAAAAATGAAAATCCCTTGATTACCTGCGGAGGAGGATTCTGATCGGAAAAAAGTTTGATCACAGTCATGTTAACTCATAGCAATTGAGGTTTAAGCGCCTAAAAGGGATACATTTAAATTTAATAATATTTATAAATATAAATTTTGTTAGAATACATTTCTATATTTAACCTCGGAAAAATAGGTTGTACAATAGGGAAGTTTCTTTGCACATCATTGAAGACACCTGAAGAAGGGAATGATCCAACCAGACCCGTAACGTCTTGTCAAAAAACCCCATTGTTACAATTATTAAAATTCCGTCGATTGGGAGTCCCTCATTTCCATCTTCAATGATGTGCAAAGAAACTTCCCTATTTGCTAGGTTAAATATAGAAATTTATTCTATCAAAAACTATTTAAATTATATTCTGATGAAAATAAATATAAATAAATTATAGGTTGCCTAAATTTTACTTTCAGTTCAAAATATGCACTAACTGATATTTTCTGAAACCTCTTTGTTATAGGTCTCATTCCTAAATGTTATGATACTTCAATAAGCTTACAATAGAACTAAATTTACTGGAGCTAAGATTGAATTCAAAATAGATATTGCATGATTATATGTATGTAGAATGTTGAGTACTTGACACATGAATTATTGACCTTTTTAACATGATTTTCGTCTGAACAATTATTTTTGACAGGTGAAGACTCTCATAATGAAACTTAAGGGTGTAAGGAAACCCTTTTATTTGAAAAAAAAAATTGAGCTTTTGATTTGATGATGGATCAAAGGTTTTGAGAAAGAAGAACCAATCAGAGAGGAAAATTTATATATATTTGAAAATGCATCTTAGCAACTCACTTCTAGTTGAACCGTCACCGAAACTGCTAACAACTTGAATCATAATATTCAATTTGACTGGCTTGGAACTTACATTCATCGTCCCTTTGTATACCTTTCATTTCGTTTTTCGCTGCTAAATATCAAATGAGTTTCAATGAAGGCTGTTGGAATATACTGAAACTATCTTTAATTGCCTGACTATTTTACCAAATGTTTTCCTTAGTTCTTAAGTTTAATACAGTTTTAAATTTAATTTTGCCTTCAATTGTTATTCTGTTCCTCCCATTATTTAATACACTGTTTAAGAAGAATTATGAATTTGGTTTTTTACTCAATGGTATTTTTTTCTGTTATGCAATGTATGTCTGCACAATATCATCTTCGATCCTCGTTGAAATATTATTATTATCGGGTAAATGTTATGTTAACTCAAATCTGTTACAGAATAAGAATGTGCGCTCCTTAGAAACTCACTGCTAGTTGAATCGTCACCGAGAACACTAACACCTTGAATCATGATTTTCTATTTGATTGGCATACAACTCACATTCATCATCCTTTTGTTTAAATTTAACTTTGCTCGGCTCTGCTAAATATCAAATTATTAATAGTTTAATGAAAATATCCCCTATAATATTGCGTAGTTATTCTGGAATCCCTTGTTTTGTAGAGCGAAGAAAATGTATATTTCTACCAAAACCATCAGTTCTTCTAAGGTATAAGGTTTAAAATAATAATAAATTCTGAATTTGGTTCTCAATGGTGCAGATCATTTTTACTCAAATAAGCTTGGAATATGAAATATATTATTATTTTGATATTTTACCGTCTATCTTCAGACCTTTAAAATAAACAGTGAAAAATCGGCTTTGATTGGTGATCAAATACTCAACCTAATACCATGTGTTATGAGATTTTCTCATAGCATATGCTCTTTAAAAGTTTTATTTTATTGTACAAATATCAGGTAAATGTGTGATTTGTAGAGCAACCCAATGGACTAAAAGGGATTTTTTTTCTCTGAATCAGGAATGCTTAGTTTCGCTTGAAAAACTGATTAATTTTATCGTAGGACTTAAGGGTAAACATTTAGAAATGGACTATTTGGTCTTTTTACAGCTTGAATGGACTAAAATAGACTATTAATTAGCATATTTTGTTTCTAGTCACTTTTTTATCTTTCATCCTTCCAAACAAACATTTCCATCAACATATTTTTCATAAATCTGAATAAGCCCTTGAAATATATGGCTACTATACAAAAACTAATATTCGAATATCTGTGCTTTCTCAACACGCTAAGAATATTCTATTCTTTAAAGATGCTAGCCCGAACTTGCTGCAATTGAGAGAGGCTTTTCTTGAGTCTCTTATTATTTGAACAATAGAAAGTAATTCTGAAAGAAAATATATAAAACACATAATTCTGAGTTTTGGCCATTTTTGATTTTTTTCATGCTTGAAAATGGACTAAAATAAAATTTTCATAGAATTTTGGGTTGCTCTAGTGATCTGACTCCTAATGACACTTAACGACGTAGAGAAATTGAAATAAAGGATTTGATCTTTCTCAAAACTGATTTTAATGTGCGCTCCTTAGCAACTCACTGCTAGTTGAATCGTCACCGAGAACACCAACAACTTGAATCATGATTTTCTATTTGACTGGCATAGAACTTACAAGAATCCTCATCGTCCATTTGAATAAATTTCTTCTTATTTTTCGCTGCTCAATATCAAATTAGTTCAATGAAGGCTATTGGAATATACTGAAACTATCTTTATATTGCGTTACTATTCAGGAATCACTCGTTAGCTGTGGCTTAGCAGATCAAAGCTATATAATAGATAGATTTTGTAGAGCGAAGAAAATTTATATTTTTACTAAAATCATCAGTTCTTCCAAGTTATAAAGTTTGGTTCTCAAAGGTTCTTTTTGGTGGTTCAATCACAACATAAAAATAAAGACAGTTTTTAAACGGACAATTTTATATCAGTAAGATTCATGCAAGTATAGCGATATGAATTAGACAATCTTTAGTAACTCACCCTTCGTGTTATCTTTTTCAGCGAATTTTTTGAGACTTCCCGGAAGCAACTTGGACATTTTAAACATGGGGTTGGATTTCTTTTCTTAATATTAGCGTAAGTTATAATCAATGTAGGGGTCAATCAAGAAAACGTTAGAATTCATATTTTCTAACCATATAAAAAGAGACAACTTTTCTTGTTAATTAAATAACAGACATGATTTTAGGAGAGAAGGTCAAATAGTTAACAATTATTTGGCCGCTTCTCGCCAGAATCTCCCAAAGGGCTTGAAAAATAAAGAAGAAACCAGATTTTAACTGATGATTATAGGGCTTAGAAAGTGTTACATGCATTATTACCTCATTACAGGAGGGAACAGGGTTAGAGATTTGTTGTTAAAATGTGAGATTATTAGTTCAAACTGCATTTTTCACGAATATACATTCATTTGGGTAGTGGAGAATATCGGTTCCGACATTGATCTGTTCGCAACAAGGCCTTCCTCTTTATATCCCGAATGGAGAATCCCTATCTCTCTAAAGTTTAAACAATAGCACCTTTTGATGGGAAAGAAGGAACACTGGTGAGGATCTTAACGTTGCTAATATTTTTTACATGAGCCTTGGTTTATAATGCTCCTTTATTGCAGTTAGGTTGCAACTAGAGGGTGAAACATTGCAAACATAAAGCCTATTAACTATTTGATCTCCTCTCATAAGAACCATATCATGTCTCGTGATAACGTTTTAAAATCTTTGATGAAATTTTGCTATTCAACTCTAAAAATTGAATATCAGTATCGTCTGAATAATTTTATTATCCTACTTTTAATCTTGTATTTATTGTACATGAATACGCAAATTGATGTAGATACCTCTTATCCCCGAATGAAATTCTTGGGAGTATTATTATATTTTATTCTATAGCTCCAAATTACAAACGACAACTTTCAGCTCGAGTAAAAAGAGACAAGTCACTCTTTTATTAATCACATCTGACTTTAACAACGGTAGAAATCTTCGAAACATACTTTCGTTAGCATCTTTTTCTTGATCCTGTTGGTCTGCTGAATATCAAGATATTTAATTATCTTATGATCCTAGTCATTTCAATTGAACTCTTCAATGCTATTTTGAAAAGTGGGAAATAAGCTTCAAATTCAGAAGTATACTAGCCTAGCGAGATAACTGTAGATAATGTATCCCGTCCTATAAGGCTTTCCTAGCACCCTACCGACTAGACTTCAATATTCGAAGAAGGGACTGACTAATTTAGGATCTTTGCAGTACATTTTTTCACATTACTGATAAGAAGAACTCACATTCATTTTTATCGATCGACTTATCTTCGTCCATTTATTAAATTTGCAATTTCTAAAATTCTTGCAACTAAATTGTAAATATAAATATTTGCGTAAATACAAAAATCATAAATCTTGCAATTTTATTTTCAATTCCTCACATAAATACGCACAAATGCAATTATTTCTGATTTGTTTGTAAATATGAAGCCCTTCGAAATGCTGTTGTACAGAAAAAACGAATGCTTTATTATTATTTATCTCTAAATATTATTGGCTGTTTGACTAGGTTTAAATTGGGACAATAAACTTGAATCCCCTCTAGATTGGAAGACTTGCAATCATTACCAAGAGCTATCTACTGAGAAGACCAGACGAAATCAGAGCCGAAATCTCATTACGATCGCCAAAATACGAATACCACTTCCTGTCAAAGACTTGCGAGGAATTAACAAAATGTGATTTAAAAAAAATTGATTCAGATTCATCCCTAAAAACGATTACCATGTCATTAAGAGTTAAAGTTTACCCATGTCTATCGTTTTTATATCCACAATAATAATATATATACTAGCTGACCCGCTCGCGCTTCGCCTCGATGGGGGAGCTCTGAGACGGGGGAAAAGGGGGAAAATGGCGGGGTTGGAGAGGGAGGGGATAAATACGAAAAGTGGGAGGAAAGGGACAAAAGGGGGAAAGAAAATGTAAAAAAAGGGAGGGAGGGGGAGGATAAAGAGGGAAAAAGGGATTTAAAAAGAACTGAA
>JJOG01004302.1:0-30188 GCA_000715275.1 Gyrodactylus salaris
ATATCTTATATTTACCTATACACTAACTCTTATTGCCTTACAAATGCCTAAGAGTCAAAACAAAACAGGTTTCTTCTATTACAATTGTCATGCTAAGATGTTTCATGCCATCATCTATGTTATTTGTTCTATGTCTCAAATAATTCCTTTTATGATCTATTGACGACTTTCGATCATGAGATACATATTTTTTGCAGATGACGCTGTATAAATCTGATTTTAGAAGCATTAGTTTCTTAGGATAAGCTGTTACATAACGACTCATTTTTATTAATAATTTGGGAACTGAGTCTTTCTTTATACAATACAATCTCTTACAAGAATAGCGATAATTAACTCCTGATAATTACAAAAGGTTGCATATAATTGAAAATATAATTTTGGTGAATTTAGCAGTAAGAAACGATTATGAATCGAAATCGAGAATTACATATTTAATGCAGAAAAAATGCAGATGCAGATTTTTTTCCAAACACCACAAGAACTCTTGAGCTGATTTTTCTTGGTAAGAGAAGAAGAGAATAATGAAAAATATGCATCTGGTAGCCTTAGTGATAAGAAAGGATTATATATTTTTTAACGTGAGATACTCTTTAAACGTAAAACGCCATAAAACCTTGGAACAGTTAAACTTTTTTAGCTCTGTTTTATTTTTCTTATTAAGCATATCGAGACAAAAAGTTGTATCGAATTAATTTTATAATCCCACTGAACAAAACAGATCACTCAGAGATGACCAATAAAATTTTCATTAATTTTATTCTAGTCGTAACTATAAAATTTCCAAGAGTTTTCAGTTGGGTTCGATTGTTCGAGAGGTAAATATGCTTCAGTTGTCTATTCTATCAAGGGACTATTTGGGTAGCCCTACTCATCAGTGATGGATAATGGCATTTACATGTATATTCACAGTAAACCTTGTATACTAGAAACTATTAAATCTTATTTTTAATCAAGACCAATGGGGAAAACGTTATGCTGAATGGAAATGTTCTTTTACCTCGTAAATATTCATTTGAATGAAATTACTTGAGTTATTTTATGAGAAGACGGAACAATCTTCGAGTGTCTATCTCGAGAGATTTCCAGAATCTTCCTTTCCAACACGACCATCTCCTTGGATAGACCCAAGAGGCGATTTTGAAGGGTCGCTTGACTGGATGACTGTTCTATGGATTCGGGCAGGAATTTGCTTGTATTTATGAAATGCCTATTGATGATCTTTTGATTTTGCATTTGATAAGAGTCCTCTTCAATCTGATCAAAATATTTATACATTTTTAGTATTGAAGAGATTTAAAAAATATGAGTCTTCCAACTGTCAGATGCTAGAATTTGGTCGAATTATTTTATTTGCAATCAAAAATGGTCAAATCATGATACTTTTAATGATGTATAATATACATTGTATATTAACGACCACGATTCACAAACAGCGGTTGCAACCCTCTCTTGAATTGACAACGAAATTTTAGAATCTCTTACGAAACTTGAATTGAAGAAAATTACTACAAATCTCGTAAAAGAATTCATTGATGAATTGAAAATCCCAGTATCGCTTCATTTATGCATTAGATGACTACCTATTCGCTACTGATGATTCTCTATAAAGACGATACTCGCTTAGCGATAGTATATTCGGGGCTTTAGCTTTCTACAATAAAGAATATTTTCCACTCTTTTATCCGTGGCTTCAAGGAGAAGCTAAAACCTATATCACCCGAGAAACTGGTCTACTCGGGTTTACATGTATTCCATACTCCCATATAATTGGTCGGATTATCTTCTGGACCCTATGCAACCCTAACCATCTCTCCTCTTCACCTATAATGAATCATCAATATTGATAATTGTCATTTGATTATATTTTAAGGCATTATAATCATATATATTGTCTCGAAAGTTATGAAGCTCTTGCAAAGATGGCCAATACAAATGACCCTGTTTTGCAAACCTGTTTCTAGTGATATGCAATGCCTCAAAAAGCAATATTTAATTTAAATAATTTGAACTTGTCAGCAAGAGAAATAATCATTCTGACTATATCAACGATAATTTGAGTTTCTTACGTATACATTTTCTCTAAGTTGATTTTTCAGCGCTACTAATGAGTAAACATTTATTTTCTTGAATAAATTAGTAAATTATGAATCATTTGAAAAGTTGCTCAATCTAGCTTTGATCATGAGTAGTGCTAAAAAAACCGCTAACTTCACTAAATTTTAAGATTGACTAGGGTTCGATTCCACTGTCCTCACCATACTGATCAAAACCCTTCAGGTGTTCTTATCTGCTCAGTCAACATAAGCGTTAGATCATGCAACTGAAAAACCTTTCTAATGCTCGAGAGTGGTTCAATTCTTACATCTTTCTGAGCAGTCTCAAGAGTATTAACCAGCGTTGAAATACGCCCTTGCCGGCTAGAAATATCATCCAGATTGCCTAGTAGCTCCTGACAAGCCACAATCTGTTGGTTAACTGCGTTATCAACAGCTCCGTGGTTATGCGTTGCCAGCTTATTGCCACCTGATTTCTTGCAGGCATCCACGAGTTGCTCGGCCGTCTCGATAATCGTCTTTGTCTGTTCAATGTAGACGATCTGGGTTCCATCAGTATTGCCAGTCTCAGAGTTTCTAGAGGCAGCGCCAATTGTCGAATTTACCAGCGGTTTAAGGAGGCCGTTCAGGGAGAGCACTTTATGACCGAGACGTTCCGCTTCGAATTTTGCGACTTTGCCCAGTTCTGGGGATAACTCGAGGATGGCTCTGGTGGTTGCGGCGATTTGCTAAAAGTGTTCATGTGGGATTACTAGGGTGATCAGAAGACCGAAAATTCTGAACATTTTAAATTCTACCTGATCGATCCTACAATCGATTTTATAAAAATCTATAAGAACCCACTCTTTGAAATCCTTCCTCTGATTGCTCAAAGTTCTTTGGCATATTTTGATTGATCACATTTCTCTGAGCATCGTTGAGGTTATGTAATAGTTTATTGATCTCTTTCATCACATGGATGCACTCATGTTGACCTGGGGAGTTTTCGCTAAGGAAAAGTATTGATTAATAAGCCTCTTCAACAACACAAAAATGGATTTGCTTACTTTACAGCTGTGAATAAGGCAGTGATTGATGCGGAGAGTTCCTTTGTAGCTTTTGAATACATTTCGAAACTGCGATCCCTTATTGTTCGAAGTTCACTTTCAGTCTTGTGAGGAACTACCGAGGATTGTGAGAGCTTCTCAGCTGATAAAAGAACCCCCTCGGCGGCATTGAAGGCTGCTTCGCCACAAGCGATGATTGGAAGCTGCGACTTTGTAAGAAAATATCGTGAATTAAAAAAATAATTTTAACCTCTTCTTAGACGAAAGGGTCTGGAATTCCTTTTCAACTAACCTCTTTCGCCTTATCCGTGATTCTAGCCAATTGGCCGCTCAAATGTGGATTGGTTGTAATAAGCGTCACCAAATAGTTTAGGTGACTCTGTATGCTGTTGCAGATCTTTTCCGATTTCACTTGACTTTCCGAATTGAATTGACGCGAAGACGCCTTGAGCTGCTCAACATCATGCAACAGACTCGATGATGTCTCGCTAATCTGATGGCGTATATCGTTCGTTGGGGCCATATTCGAGATTTGCTGACAGCCAGAGACAATGTTCTGCGTTATATACTCGACATCTTCGCTCAGCGTTAGAATCTAAAGAATTGGAAAATTCAGTAACATTTAAGTCTACTCGAAAACGTGCTATTATTATTACAAATCAAAAGTTTATAATCAAATTCAAATGAATAATTTTCCTTTAACCAAGTATATGGAAGTTTTCAATAGAACTACCTGAGAGTAGTTAGTACTACTGAGAGTGGGCGGTTCAAAAGAAATTAAATCATCAAAGCTTGAACAAGAGGTCCATCTGAATGGGTGTAATTTTTGTAGACTATATCTACCTTTATAGCAGGGTATGGCTTTTCAAGATCACGTAGATTGAATAACTAATATTTGAAATGAATCATTTTTAGGTGCAGATTATTGGCTATTTGTAGCTAAAATGGATCATCTGTAAAGCGGGTTCTACGACTACAACTTTCCTCACTTAGAACGAGTCAGAGTCGTGAGAATAATTAACACAGGTTATGAATAAATAATATCAAGAAGTTTATTTTCAACAACCGCCAATTTTCCAGAACACGAGCTTCATCGTTCGTAGAAAATCTTCCGTTAATTACCTATTTATAACTTGGGCTGCCCAATGCAAAAATATATTTAATTGTTCATAAGCATTGCTATACAGTTAAAATGATAAGAACAGATTTCTTTAAATCCTGAGCAAATATCCTTTCTAGGAAGAAGTTAAGTTTTATATAAATTCTTATGTTTAGCCCAAGTTATGTCTAAATACTCTGATATGAGCAAAAGTTGAATATACTTTTTCTGTAACATACTTTAGCGTAAATGACCAAAAAGTGGGTTATTGTTGATTTCTGTAAATTGAAAGACATTTAAAATCAAAACTTATTACTTTCCACGTTAACTTGAATTAGTTTTTCGTTAGATAAACACATGCTTACCTTTCCACGATCCTTTATGTAAAAGAAATAAATTGTTAATTAAGAGAAAGTACTCAATCAAGATCCAAAGGGAAACTATGCATCTTAATCAAAACTCATTGTTTAGAAGTCCATCAATAGTGAATGAATTCGGTATTCTCTTGGAAGAACTAAAGGAAATTCAATGGAAATTTTCCATTTGTAACCAATTTTGGACATATACAAAAGACGATAAAATTTACACATTTCCATAAATTTAATCCAGCTGATTTGCTCCACCAATGATCAGAAGGGTTTACTGAAGATATTTACCTGTTTATTGGATAGCTCCCTACTCGAAAGGGCACGACAGCATTCGTTCAATTGTTTTTGCGCTCTATCAAAGACCTCAAAGTTGACCAATCCCGGTTTCCCTGGGTCGCTGGATGGGTCTGCCACTCCAATTAAGAATGTTACCTTAAAAAAGAAAAGGATTCTTCAGTCCAGGGATGACACAAGCGAAGATATCCACCCAATTTACACAGACATGTAATTCTATTGGTCACTATTGACGAATAGAAATTGAGCATTACACACTTCAAATTACCTGTGATGAGTGTTCAAATATTTTACACATTGAGTCACAAAACAGCTTAATGTGCGGAGCGATATCTTGATTCTCTTCGATCTTGGACATCCCTCGAATACCATCGGTAAGAGGCTAGAAAATCTCAATTAAAAGTGAAAATATGAATATGAAAGCCGTTACATACTCCAGTGGCATTTGTCATGTGTTGTATATTATCGTGATAACCTAGGCTATTTAGAGATCTAGACGAAGACTCCAAAAGTGCATAGCAGGATCGCATCTTCTTGATCGCCATCTGAACGTGACGCTGAGTCGAATTCATGTTACTTGTGGCTGCCATCATAACTTGATTTAATGATTCACTTATCAACCTATACAAAACATCCACATTAATCTTTGGATATGAAGACATAAATTAATCTGTTTAAATAAAATTAGCACTTTTTGCCTACCATCTAACCTAAATTTATGTCATGTATTATAGAATATGGGTACACAGGATAGACCAGTATGCTGTCCTATTATTTTCATAACTTACATCAAATACTAATAAATACTTTCAATGAACACATGCGAATTAATTATTTAAAATCCCAAGATATGGGATCAGAAATTGATAAATTACTGAATCTAAAAAATCTTAGTTTTTGCATTCATGTGTTAATTGAAAGTATCCATTGGTATATCATGTGAGATACTATGCGTCATGATAGATTTCTCTTCACCTCCCTGTGTGTGTTTTATTTTTTTTATTTATGTCCCTTTTCAAGTGATAATATCTTTATTAATAAGTCGAAATAAGTCAATTCAATACTCGCAAGGAAGCTATCATTGTAGGAAAATACACTTGGTAAATTCATTTGAATGATTCATAAGCAGGTGATTGTTCAGTTGCCCAAACCTCTTTGCTTAGCTATGAATATTCCTTTTTTGGAAAGAGATCATGTGTTTGAATTCTTAAGAATAGGAAAACTGAATCGATAAAGCTTCCTTCGAATGTCTTCCAAGGAATATGAACCTCTTTTATTGATTAAAGCATTTAAGAAATGTTCTAACCTAAAGGTTTCGATAAAGCTATTGAAGTTTGGATGGAGAATAAAACTCACCCGTGTGAGTCAATGAACTGCTGGTGCAGCACTGCAGTTTCGGGCTGGCAGCAGAGGCGTTTGGCATCATTTAAGAATACCAAAGATCTCTTGCAGACCTCTTTGAGGCTGAACTCGATCTCGCTGCTAACGGCAGGATTCAAGTTACGGTTAATAGCGGCCAATTCGCTTCCATCATCGATGAAGGGCACAAACTTGTTGGCGAATTCCTTCGCGGACTGCTTGAAGAGCTGCGGTGATGAGCTGGAGACCATCATTCGTGTTGCCTGGGTGAGAGAAGTCATACAGTATTCTACTCAAAAACTAATTTCAATCAAAAAATTGCTGACTTTTTGCCAATCCTGCTCAAGATCATAATTAAAAGAGGAGAGAAGATATGAATTACCTGGTTGAACTCCATAATTCTCATTGTAACAGTATTCTGGAGAGCTTCCAAATCATCATTGCTCGGTCGTGATCCCATGGCGTTCTCAGCGGAGCTATCCAGTACATCGAGTTTATTCTTCACAATATACATTGTTCTCGCGATTTGATCTTGACCCGGGAGGGCGTTTAGACAGTCATTCAAATGGTTGTAGAGTTCGTGGGTTATTGTGGAAAACCTTTCCTGATCAATACCAGTCATTGGGTTAACTTCGATCAATTGAGAGGCCTAAAAATAAGCATAATATTTTGATATCATAGGCTATCTTAGGCAGAAGAAATAGGATTTCCCTTACTAGGCCCCATTCGTTTATTCTGCTTTATTGAGGAATGATTATCCTTTTAATAGATTGAAAATAATTTTCAAACTTACTAGTTCATATGATCTTTCACATGATGCGACAGTGGAATCTATAAGATCTCTCTTTGTTTCCTTGTTAATGAAGATACCACCGTCGTTGCCCTGTTGAAGTGAGTGAATGTTCTCTGGTAGCGTCAATACTCTCGTTGCATGAACCAGGTCGGAAATGGCCTCGGAGAGGTCACTGCACAAAGGGCCGCGCCAGTCATCGAGCGTGTTAGTATTTAGAAGACCTCTTATTGATACCTGCTCGTATATTGTGTTAGTTGCGTGATGTCCTTGCTGCACGCTACCGTTCAATAGCTTGTAAGTATTCTGAAAAAGGAAATTCAGGTTTTAACAACAGTTTGAGATAAAACTTAACAACACAATATTCAATTTTCAATTCAATTTTTATTCTGTTCCTTCCACTATGAATTTCAAAGATGGATTTACAGAATTCTACAACAAAGTAGAAAATATTTTCAGAAACAATATTAAAGATTTATTAAGAAAATTATCTCAGCTAAATACAGACGTTTATTAACGACTCAGCAGAAAGTGTGAACGGCTGTACAAAATTTATTCAGCAGCAATACAATGGTTTATCTTAATTTTGCTGACTTATTTTTACAGTTACAGACCTAAACTGAAAATTTTATGGCTCACAATTAAATTGACATCATTAATCGTTGAGAATCTCGAATCAACCTCCTCATTCTGGGTCGGTAGGGTTGCTGAGTAGACCGAGTACAACTCTCGGATACTCTTGGCATCTTGGGTGAGTCGTATGAGTTTTGCCAGAGTTCCAGTTAACTGTAGCTGTCTTGCCAAGGGCTGGACGCCACAAAGGCATGCCCGTAAGACTGACACTGAATCGGAGAGCTGTATTGTGCCCTCTTCAATGCTGACCTTGAGGCTCATGTCGGTTATGGTCGGTGCTAGGGTCCGATTGGAGTGGACCAGCTTCTCGCAAACCTAGGAGAGCGAAAATGTAATTTGACCTGATGTGTATATCAACATGTGCAGTAAGCATGTAGTTAAGTCACTAAATGTTATCCTGTGGATAGCATTATCAGATAGAGGACATATTTAATAAATATACCTTAAAGTATTCACATGTGCTTATTCATCTTTCCCTCTTGGGAAATGCAGTAGATGAAATCAATACCTAGCAAGTACGATTATTTCAAGACCTGTTCTAAAGTCTTTTAAATATTTTTCGAAAACTCGGAGTAAAATTAGGAGCTCATCAGATAATGTACGTATTGAGTCTTTATTTAGTTACTTTCATATTCATCAACGATCAATCCTATTTTGAAAATCTTCAATGAATTCATAAAATTTTTCTTTACTAGGATTTTGATGGGCCTATTGATAAGATATCCAAAATGTCATTAAACCCTTGATTACTCTACCGTTAACGGTAAACTTCTGTGATAATTTGTTGAAGAAATTTTTTCCAAATTGAAAATCAAGAAAAAAGTTCATATTTCACGTGAGCTGTCAATTTCTCTGATAATTTTTCTTGATACAGTCGAAAGTTCCAAATTTCTATCTAATTCAATCTCTAGATTACTTGTGGTTGAAAAAGTCCATTCTTCTCATAAGAGTAGCTTTTCGCTACAGAGAAAAAAAGCCCTGTAATCTCAGAGATGTTTTGTAATTCAAAGAAATTCAACTTTGCTTTAGTAATAGAAAGGTGAATCATCTCTCTTTTTTCGTTCTGAAGCAAAATCTATAAAAGCACATTTAATGGGTTAGAATGTATTTTTTTTATTATTTCGACTTGATGAAAATCTAGAGAGAAATCATAGACATGTGGTAGAGAAGAAACTCTGAAAATGGATGACTCACCTCGAGATATTGTTGACATATAGAAATGAGTTCAAGTTGAGCAAGGGCGTCATCAGGATATCTTCTCGACTCTTGTATAGCTACAGCGATCGATGGATTCAAATTATCAACTTGTTGACAATCATCAAGTACCTTTGTGAGGAGAGATTTAAAAAAATGATAAACTTGTGAGCAGTCACCAAGGCTTACATAATAATTCATTGCTCTAGTCTGATCAGCGGCAGAGTATGAAGTATTTATCAGCTGGGTAGCATTCGTCAAGGTTGCTCTTGCGATAGATTGGAGATTTTTGATGAGCTGATCTTGTATTATTTCAGAGTTTGTCTGATTTATTACAGTGGAAACATTTTCCACATTCTCACGAAGTTCAGCGATGCCTTGAGAGCTGGTTGGATTTTGTGCTGAAGACTATTCAGATATAAGGAATATTAGAAGATGAAAAAATATCTTTATTAAAGTACATTTTAAAACTGAACATTAATACATTCAGAGGTTGATAAAAGGCGTAATTTTGAAAGAAATGTATTTCTGCTTACCTTAATACATTGAACAAGCTTCGACGTGGCCTCAGTCAACTGTTGAGCTGCAAGGAATAGCCGTCTTTGTTTATCTGAAGTTATGTCATTAACAACCTCGATGGATTTGGCCTTTTGATTGTACTCATTAGCCATCTGACTAGTGATAGTGGCCATGGTTCTCGCTGTTGTCAGCATGCCCTTAACATCTTGTTCTTGTTGGAAGTCGTTGTAGCTATTTTGAAAGCTTCTCAACGAATCATTGTAAAAGATCTATTATACAAATATTGCTTATTTCTAATTGAAATTGGATCCAGATTAGAGCTTACGTTCACATCGAGAATCGATAAATGTTGATTGAGGTCATGTAGGGCCTGTCTGACTCTCATGGCTGAAGCTTCTGTCTCTTGCACGGCTCCAGTGAGACCTTCAATGTCATGAGGTGCGATTGAGCCCATATCTAAGGCCTGTATCGCTCTAGCCTCTGAGTTGCGTGCAGACTGAAGGACTGCCTCTACTGATTGACTGACGTCGAGAACGGCTTCAGAGAGACGATTCTGACACGCTGGCTGGTGGATAGTCGGAGCTAGGACCTTGGTGCATGCCACAAGTTGAGATGTCGCGAGACCTGTGCCTGTTGCTAAATGTATTATCTCATTCTTGTTGATGATCATTGAGATGGCTTCATTGGTTGATTCTGAATCCTCGACCATGGCTAGGTGCTTAGCACTAACCACGAGGTTGGCTGTCTCCTTTGCAACCCTGCTAGCTAGTTCAATGAGGTATGCCTGAAAGAGATTTTTTTTGAAATATTAAAGAATCTTAAATTCAAATATGTATAATTTAGTGAATTCAAACAACTCATTTAATGATTTTGTTTGTTTGAATAAACTTTACGTTATTATGTAGATTTGAGGGATTTCGAAACCTTAGTTGCAAAGATTAATGGTAACTTTCGGATTACTCTAATTTAATTACCTGATATTCTCTTTCTTCATTGGTGTATTGGCTGTTAACTTGATGTGTATGAACTTCTGATTGGGTTACTTTTGAGAGGAAATCCTGACTCGCCTCCCCGACCCTGTTAACAGCATCCAGAATGGCCTTTCTCGTTTGAGTATTATGTTTTCCATTTTCATCATAGAGAGCACTGCCTTGCTCCGTTGTTCGAATACCGTTTTCAGACTCCATCTAGACATAAGAAATTAGCAATGATTAGGTTTATCAAGTCACAGCAATGCTAATTAATCCAAGGCTTCTCACTCAGCAATTGTAGAACGAGAAACTAACGCTCTTTAATATAGTTTACATTGATTCTAATCACTAGATAGAGCTTGGGTCTTATGATAAGTTTGAACTTACAACTAAATTCCCTGCTAGGGGTCGAGCACTCTTGAAAAGTTCAGTAAATGAGTCAGCAACCACCTTTGCGGCCGATATTAGGTCTTGGGCATGAGGTTCGTTTTCTTCCAACTTATCGTTCATAGCGCCCTCTTTTCGCTTCAGCATGGCAACCTTCTTAACGTCTTCCACAAATATTGGAAAGTGCACAGTTACCACGCGGAAGCTTTGTTGCATCATCATTAAATCGTCACCTTGAGAAAAAGATTAAATTTCATTTTTTCGCCAGAATGAATTTGGAGAATTTAGTCAACTCTTGTTTTGAATTTTGACTAAAATTTTGTACAACGATTAATCAATAATAAAATCGAATTCTTTCAAAAATTTGTTAATTGTAGACAGTCTTTACCGAACTCGTTTAAACACTCAGCCTTGCTTATCTCAGATAAATCAAGATATATTCAGGGTTTTCTTCCCGAGGCAAAGAAATATTGAGTTATCTGGAAAGTTACGAAAGTGGACAAGACTAGGAGTATTGAATTGTGAAGGGGCATTCAATAAAAAACGTGATTTTAAACAATAAATCCTTCTAAAAACTAAAAAGCCTCTACATTGAAATCAAGAATCATACATTTTATTCAAAGTACATCATTTTCTAAATATTCATTAATTAACGGAAATAAATCTCTTTCATAAAAAGGCATGCTGCTTATAATAACGTCAGGGTTGAAAATAATAATTGGTTTTTTTTTTTTAATTTGTAATGAATATACCTATTCGTTTAACCAAATATCCGTAATTATTATAGTTTACACACGAAAGAATTAAATAAAAGAGGGTTGTTAATTGAGATATAAAGTAAAACTTACATAATCTCTCGTGTAATCGTCGCAAGGCTGACAATATGCGGTTTTATTTAATTATAATGAAAGTACAAGAGAGAAAAATGAGAGATCTGTGAGGATTATGAAAAAGGATGGACACGAGTCAACTCCTGCATAACTCGAAATAGGATATATCTGTTCAATGACTACGCATTACAGCGATAAGAATCAATTTTATTCAAATATATCGTAAGCCTAAAGTGGTTAGAGCGCTTGCAAACGCCTATGAATCAGCTTTTGCCGCCATACTTATATGCATCATGTTAGATATTATGCAACACTCTGTGTTCAAAATAAGAAAATAAAAATTTTGCTCCACACAACTCAAATGAAAAATATATTTATTTTATTTTTGAGATACATGAACAAACTTTGCATGAAGACACATGATGAGGTTATAAATTTTGAAAAATTATAATATCAAGGTGAATAACTTTTAATGGGTACTCTGAAATGAATTTTATTTTATTATTTCAAAATGATTATTTTATTACTTCTACTAAAGGAGCTTGATATTATTTTAGCCTAGAACTTGATTTCAAGCTAGAGAGTGCCAACTCACCCGGATCGTAGGCTGGATCAGCTTGACCGTCGTACTGTCTCATCGTAGAGATGTAGTCGTCGGCCCTGTTTGCAGACCTTAGGGCTTGCACGACAGCTGCATTCATAGCGCCAACTTCGTCGGTCACTTTGGCCTCTCCAGCATCTCGCTCAAAGTTTAGAATTCTCTTGGACAACTATTGGTTTTGAATGAGATTAATTAGCGTTTCCTTTAGCCGATGCAAGATAAAAGATGACCAAAACCTTTAATTAGAGGTCCATAGCACTTCAATTCAGCTTCATAGTTTATTCAAGGGATTTTCTTCAAATAAATTTAAATATTTTGAAGATATTTAAGACGTTACAGAAATTGTAGGAATATCTTCTTTTTAAATTTTATGAAGTTTCAAAAATTCAGCCATAAACAAGAATATAGCTTAGAACTCTTAGCTAAGATGCGATAGGCTTTCAAGAAATGCTATAGGTCCTTTAATCAAGGATGATCTTTATTCAATAAAAAGAAATGGCTTATAAATATATATACAAATGTAGATATGAAGATGATTCTGGTTACAAGACTATCTTCACACCTTTCACAAAATCCACAAGATGAAAACTAGTTGATGGCAAAAATGTATAAAGTTCATTACGTTCGAACAAATCAAATTCAAGCCTCTACTAGGGATAACAAATACTATTATCCAATTGATATTCTGACAGACTGAGTGATAAAAAACTCAAGGTTACTGATACAAACTTAAAATGATGATCTATCTAAGCTTGATGGTAAAATAAATGAAATATTATGAATAAGCGGTACTATTATTGAGGGCAGAATTTCTTGATTTGGTCAAGATACTTATCTAGGAGCAAGATATGAGTCTAGAATGGACAGAATGGTATTGACCGATACCTTATCTTGAATCAGAGTCGGTCTGGAATAGACTGTTGGAGACTTAGTCTATTATTCTACGGAACCCCGAGCTTGGTGGATGATTGACCAATGCATGCTAACCCATTTAATACAGAAACTCGAAAAGGACTCAAATTATTTTTATTTGTTTGAATGTGGAACATTGTCAAATACCTGCCCACCATAGTAGTACCGAGTAAGCAAATACTTTAAGCATGACTTCTGCCAGAACTATTAAAAAAGCATGAATAACTCATAGGCTGACGTTTGGAAATACTTTGCATATTTAAGGACTTAAGTAGAAATGTGTTCCCAGGCTAGATTTTTCCTTACACGTAGGCATTATTATGCTATAAACTTCCCGGCCGCCATGTCTAATGCCAATGCACTAACCACTGCGCCAAGAGGTTGCTTCAAACACTTTTTCCATCTCTCTCATAGAATCAAACAAAAGAAAATTTTCTTCAATGAGTGTACACATAGAATGATCCCAAACTCTATAATACATATATTGAAACATTTTCTTAGAATAATAAATACAGTAAAATTTAAACTTTGCAAAGGGGCTTGGAGAGAGAAAATTGTATATATAATATCAAGAACGTTAAACAATAAATTTCATGCATGCATGAAGAGAGAAGATTTCGTTCAACAATTATTAATAACTCCATTCTTCATAATAAATCCGATGATTTCTCTAGAAAAAATAATGTGTATTTTTATAAACTTTAGTGGTATAGTCGAAGGTTGAACTGATCTTGAAAACCCTCAATGAAATAAATATCTAGACACATTGACAAGCTAAGCAGTTGAGCAACCCAAATAGGTCTAAATTTCCTTGATCTCAAATTGCATTAGCTTATTCAATTAAAGACTCAATTGCTCACTAGAGATGTAACAGTGTTTTAAAACTTAGCAAGGAAGGATTGAATATAGATAAACAATTTCTGAAATAACGCGTTAGTTCAACCCTGTTAGTCCCCTTGTGACACTTTGACGCTTCATAGTTTTGCAAATAAATATTCGAGATAAAAATTAATTACACATTTAGAAAGACCGAATCTCAATTCAGAATTCCAAGTATTTTATAAAAAATTGGTTAATTGCTTTCAGGGTTAATTCAATATTTAATTTTAAATATTCATCTAGGGATTTATCTGAGTCTTATGTGAAAATAAGATTTTAAACTAAAATTTTGAAATCGTCTATGTTTAACCTGAATATTCTGGATTTGAGTGAGAATACTATACCTTGACATAAATGAGAGATGTATTCACATTCCCATGTTGATTATCTACTCTAGACTCAGCTTCCATGAGCTACATTTAGAACAAAGCTTTGTCAAAAACAAGACTCAGTGCATATTTGAATTGTGCGGGCTAGGATATTCCTTTGATACTGCGTCAATGAACAAGATTAAAGCCACAATTTTTGATTTCAATAATCTTTTCTTAATTCTCGATCTGAATAAGTATTTTTCTCAGTCTTGAACAAAATATGCCCTTAAATATGCATTTTAAATTTAACTTAAGTCAACACCCTTGTAGTTTTACCATGATTAGTCTTAATAAGAAAGGATCGCTAAAATAAATCTTGTTTTTGAACCCTAGATTATGGGTTAATCTTAAAACTGAAAATAATTGTTTATGGTTGTCTCATTTTAAAGCACAGGTATACAAAACACTTCTTAAACTTAAATAGTTTCTAGAAATACCAAATTTGACAAAGATGTATAAACTTTTGATTTTAATTTTTACATATTCAGGATTAAATACCATATTAGACATTTGGGTTGCTCAGAAATATGCTCATAAAATGCTTGATTTTATTAATAATTATTGAGCTCGAATAAATTTGAATGAGAAGCCTCTCCAACAAAATAGTGGAATTACGGCTTGAAATAAAATCTCCCTCTAACTGTTCGTATGAAAAATTCAAAGTTTTTCTTTTGTCAAGCCATTTCAAAAATGTCAATTAGCTCAATTTTCTTGCTCATAAGTACTTTAAACCTCTGAGATGCTTCATAGCATGCTGGAATATGCTTTTCTATCTCCTAAACCAAAATGGCTAGATCAGCCTGATAGAAGAAATAATTTATCAAAATGTATGCCTTTTGAGTGTCCTACTCCTCAGTAATACTCCCTCGATAACTAATGAGATGAGCAATGTTAGAAAGGCTATGCCGTCAAGTGGGAAATCATTCAACAATACTTACCTCATCATTTGACCAATGAGAGTTGCGATATTTATTTGCAATCTGGGGATCATTCAGGTTGCCAATGTCCAACTGATTCTTATCCAGGTTCATCCTTTTAATGTTCTCATCAATAGACTTGTGGAAGACGCGCTCGACATTGCTCATTTGCTTGTAGTAATATGTTTGCGACTAGAAAAAAACAAGAATTTACTTTCCAGTAGGTGTGAGAAATCAGTTTATTGTTCTGGTTAATTAACACATTTCAAAAGTCAGACAAAAACTAAACCAAGAGATTTTTATGTGTGCAATTTCAGACATGTAATATATATCATGAGTGATGTATCCTGAGATTTAATGTAATAATATAAACATTTCACTGGAAACCTCTTATGATAATGGATGTGTTAGGGAATCGATAGATGCTTTCATGTCAGAATGATTCATAAGTTGTTTGGGATTTGTTCATTATAATTACTATGGACGGAGATAATTGAGAGGGACACGTGTTATATGCTTTTATACACAATGAACAATTTTCATTTTAACTGTCTCTGGGCATTATACTAAACATCGTATACTATAACATGAGAAAGATCATTTACTGATGTCAGAGGGGAACTGCTCTTCAATAGATGTTGTTATTTGACCTTCAAACTGATAATAATGTTGAGAAAACCAACCAATGGTATTTTCAAATTTTTGAAAAATACAAAATTTAAGGAGTTACTCCTTCGTTTCATAATCCTCAATCCACTAATCATCCTTGTTTTCTATCACGTTTTTGGCTTCTCGGGTGGTCTACTATTTTCTCTTGTCTAGTTTTGATTTCTTCGTTTTTAGTTTGTTTTATTCAATTTGCATAAAATGATAAAAATTAGTAGAAAAAATAATTTTAACCTTAATAAATGATTATCTAAAATGAGAGAATACAGTATATTTAAAAAACATCCTTCACAAAAATAATTCTATTCGTGGCTTTCACTCTAAATAGTATATAATTTTACTTAGAGAAAAACGAAAAAATGGATTCAACAAAGTGTGAAGAGGGGAAAACTAGTTTTTTTCTGCTAGTTCACAGACTCAGGATGAACAGGACAAGAGAAACCAAACTTGAAGTTTATATTTTAGTGACTGATCCTAAACACATTCTATCAGGTCTCGTCACTAGGAGTATATTCGCCCCTGAATGGTATTTGAACTCGATAAAATTGTAGTCTGTTGAGAACACTCTTAGGATTGCGCTACCGAGTTATCACATCGCAGATAAATAAAGTATTCTTATGACCATTTTACAAAATTGTGTTCATTTCCCAAAACATAACCCTCCTTTTCTATTCATTTGTTTATTTTATGCATGTAATCATAAAAATATGAAGCTTTACACGTCATTTATTAACATGGACGGTCTAGCGAAAGGCTGCTTCTTTGAATAATTTTATGATTGCTGCAATCAGTAAACTGAATTTAAAACTTGAAGATTACAAACTTCCTGCTTTCCTGAACAAAATGAAGGTTTACATGGAAGATTTTGTGATATTGAAAATCTTGAGGATAAAGAAATTGTCAATTTCACAAAAGAGAGGAAGACCAAACGAAAAAGGTTTAAATTTATAGCCGAACATTTGTTTTATAAAATGTTCATATTATTTTTGTAAAAATATAGATAATTAATATTAAAAGGGAATTTTTTTCAAGTCTATTTTATCATTTTGGTAAATACCCCTTGATTCTCTAAAATCGATAGGCTAGGAACTTCGATGCTTGCCAAGCTTTAAAATACGTAAATTGGAGCAAAAATTCAATTGGTAAATACCCCGAGAATCAAATGACAATTTTGAAAATTTCCACGCGATGGAAATGTAATTGATTCTCGATTAAATCTATTTTTACAGATCTAGTTTATAGAAATTTTTTACTCATTTAAAATAAATTGAACATTTTACATATCCTGCAACATTAGGATTATAAAAAGTAATAAAGTATTTTAAACGTTTTCCTCAAATCAATACAAACTTTTTACAAGTGGAGATTTAGACTGAAACTACTTTTCTTTCTCAGATCATATTTAGACATTATATATTATGCAGACAGATCGATGGAAATCAACAATTCTATGAGATGCTGACTTGAGATGATTTTAAAATATTCAAAAATTTAGAATTTCTCTCTATCTCATATTTTCACATATTATTTCTCGTTTAAATCAAGTCTCTGATGATAAGGTAGGTAGAGGTTTTGTCATTAAAAATCATAAATTAGGCCGAAAAATCAATCACTATAAGTTGTTTATCAGTATTTAAAAAAAATTTCATTTTTTTAGACATAACAAGTCATCTGACAAGTGCTACCTGAAACGATAATTTTTCAAAAGGATGTCAAAGTAGAATCCAAGATGTAGGATTTCTTTTTAAAGATGACAATATTTTATGCCATTTGGAACATTTTCTGCTAGAATTACGTTTCACGATCATTGATTGGAATGAAATACAGACAAGTCCACTTAATTTTTTAATAGAAAATCATTTTCTTTATCTCAATCTGAAAATTTCCTGGATTAAATTCCTTCATTTTTAGTCAAAGGAGGATTCTACTGAAAGATCTGAAATAAAGCTACAAGTTTCTCAGTTGTTTAAGCACTAGACCCTTGATCCTGAATATTCGACCTTTTAATGTTCAGCCTCTTCAAAGAAAACTGAGGAATGGAATGATCCAACCAGTCTCGAAAAGACAAAACTCCGTATCCTTAAAAACCATTATTAGTCTAATTTTGAAGGATTCGTAAGGATTTGCAATGACTCTGGAGTGACCTTACATTTTATTCACAAGTTCTTGTTTACTTGAAGATGATTACTAAGATGGTGCTGAAATATCACATTTAGTTTTTCAAGTATATTTTTCGAAAGAGAGGTAACGTTTTTCATATTGCCTTGATCTATTCATATCTTGTTGGAAGGGGCCGAACAAGATGAAATCCTTTATCTTGAGTTTAGATAATCATCTTTTTTCAGATTTTCATAATTCAATTTTCTCAAGTCTTCAATTTCAACTCTAGAATTTTATTGGTCAAATGAATGACAACACTTTCGCACCTCATAAAATTTTGCTCATCAAATTATTCATCTGGTAACTCAGATTTTTTCGTAACTTTTGAGGAGAATGTTTTTTGAAGAATTTTTCAGATAAAAAAGTCTTCTGAATTTGCCTTAATAATTAATCTGCATCAAAATTCTCAAAATTTAAAGTTTTTCTATGCTTGGTCCTAGGAGGGTTGAATTTCATATTTTTATCAATATTTCATATTTTTCATGACCTTTTTCATATTTCATGATTATTCTTGCGTCATCCTAATGATTACACAGATGGAAAGATCAAATCTCGATTCGATAAACAATTTTTCTATTTTCAGGAACTTTGGTTTTAAAATCATACAAAAGTCCACTTGCTAGCCCTAATTAATACTGTATCAATTCAATGCCAAGAGTGTATGAAGGACCAATAATTAAAAGTTTAATGATTTGACATAATTAAGTGCTATTACCGTAGTGAATTTAGAAGCTAAAAAAGTACTTCAACGATATCTCTAGTATTCTATGGAACGAAATATGTCTTGACAAAAAAAGCAAAGTTTACTTCACTTTTCTACATAAATCGATATAAATGTGTATTTTGGAATGTTTATTTGAAAGGGCACCAGAGTTTTTTCCATAAAAGAATTTCTTTCACACTTTTATTCCCTTTAGTAGAAGAGAAGAAGATATTTGGGATTATGGATCAGTTAGACAGGTTGAGAAAGAAACATGATCTCACTTCAATCTAGAACTAATAAGAATTGGAAGACTGGATAGTTGCAATTCCTTCCAGAATAACCTAAACGATTTTAATTGACGTAATCATTAGAAAAGAAGATATGTTTAATTTATCTCCTTCTGTAAATGTATTTTTAGCTTAGTTTACGCCAAAATTGGATTATTTTCTCTTCAGGTGTTATAGCTTATAAGGCATCTTGTCTTTAATTCAAGATCAAGCTTATTTTTATCAAGTTAAATTTCCTTCGTTATTTTTCAGATTCTCAGCCCAATAGACCTGTCCACAACCGCATGCAATAATACAGTTTTGCTGTTCTTATTTCAAAGTTTAAGAGCTACTCCTTTCAATTCTTAAGATGAGGTAATATCTACCCTCAAGTCAAAACTTGATTTTATACGAGATTAGAAAATACATTAAGCTTTGAAGCCTCATCTTCAACCAAAGTTTATTCTGAAATGTTAAGAAATTCTCAATGAAAACCAATCTATGAAATAATAGAAATTACTCGATGGAGAGGTTAGAGTATTATATAACATTTTTACTTGAGTCTGAAATATTGGAGTATGACTTAAAATGACTAAGAAATGTTGAGAGACAAACTACAAAGTCAGAAGGGCTTAATGAAAATTAGTA
Source organism: Gyrodactylus salaris (assembly GCA_000715275.1). Lineage (NCBI taxonomy): Eukaryota > Metazoa > Platyhelminthes > Monogenea > Gyrodactylidea > Gyrodactylidae > Gyrodactylus > Gyrodactylus salaris. The sequence goes on from JJOG01004302.1 coordinate 19,671, forward strand.
AACCTTTCTAACAATGGGAATTTTTGACAACCTTTTTGAATAGAAAATTATTAATAAAAGCTCAGTCAAAATATATCATAAGCAGACATATAATTTTCGTCGTGATTCAGACTCTTCAGCGCAATCAGAACGAAAGGCATATATCTGGTATTGATTGTTACAGATTTTATTCACTTTCCCTGAAAAAATTTGAAAGCGACTCACTCCACCAATGAGAAAATCACACGGGGAATCCCTGCCTTTATTCTGCTCCATGCCTCCATGGTCGTAGCGCTGACTGCCGCCAGTATATCCGGCCTTGTACACCTTCTCAGTCCCGATCATCATGACGTCATCCTCGTCATGGCCAATTGTCCCATGCTGATAAATAGAGTTCTCGATTGTGTGATGATTCGACATTCTCACAGAGCCAAATTGATGCCGGGTCGCTGAGTAACCACCGCCCATGGTAATTTCGTCATCAGTTGTACGTGGATTACGCCCATTGTCCAAGACATCTCCGTTGATTGAGTAAAAGTCTTGAAATTGAGACGTGTTCTGATTCATCATTGGTATCGGATCCGGGGCTTTATCTTTATACTTCGGCCTTGGCTGGTGGACGTTTTGTACAATTTTTGCCCTGAAAATATCAACATTAAGACTCTTTAGAAATATCTTAAGCCCAAAGATACGTAACGCTATTTAAACGTCTTACTTTTATACGTAGGATTTTGGCAAAGTTGCTCGCGAATTTATTCTTTGGGCGGGTTAATTTATTGAAAAAAGTAATTCTTTATTTGAAAAGTATTATTTTTAGAATCTGATTTTTTCAGAGAAATTCCATAACAAGTCGAACGCCAACGGGTAAGCTCGTTTTCTAGAAAGAATTGTATATTTTTCTCGCACTGATGGGTTAAAAATAATTTTTGTAATACAGTTTTAAGCATTCAAAATGACTAAGAAGGCGTATGAATATTGCTTACCAGATTCTACTCTTCTCAATAAATCGGACCCTATGGTAACAACATCCGAATCCAACACCGAAAAGAGCCAATGAAAATCATCGAATGTGAAATACTTTATAATGCATGTAACAACTCGTTAAGTATGCCCGAAATATAGTACTTATTGTTGTTTCAAGGGCTGCTCTTTTCTTCTGTTATAATGTCAGAACTTGCAGATAATGAATATGCAAAAGCGTTCACAGAAGTGCTTGAAAAAGTACGAATACATTGTCGAAATTAATCTTTTTAATTATTTTGCTTGATATGAACTAAACTTCTAGGGGATTATTTTTCAATTTGCACTGACAGTCCATATGATTGGGCTCAAGCCTCTTTCAAATATCATAAAGACACGTTCTCACCTTTCAGCACAAACATTCTCCTCATACATGGTGGACTCAATGTTTGATGTATCCGTTGGGACATCTTGGACCTTCTTCTTCTTCATTATGATATCAATGTATCCTCCGATCAATTGGCTGATCTGCTCACCCTCCTCAGTCTGAGCTGTGTAGAACTCGTGAGGAGAATATTCGCCAAAGTCCTAAAGAATTAAGAGAAGTTAGAAGAAGTGTAAATTACCATTGTAAAGGCGTGCTTGGATGCTGCCCATTTGAGAATTGAGGTGAGGGGCCAAATCTTTAGGACCTCCTTGGTCTTCTCATCTAGTCTCACTACGCTGTCCTTGCTCACGCCCAAGAGTCGATGGACGAGCTTATTCTTTCCGCGTACTTTTTCCTTGAAAAGTGGGAGTTTTTATTATTTTCAAGGTTTGGTCACTAAAAGAGCTTTCAAGCTCATTGAATTACCAAATTTATTGTATTAATGGTTGTTTTACTCGTAATGAAGGTTTTAAAGAGTAGTTTTAATCCTTGGTTTTATTATTCAAAATAAATGACCCATAACATCTCATTTGTGAGATGTACAGTAATTCTCATGTAGAATATAGTCTCTTGATTCAAATTATATGTATAAAAGCTACTAGTTTTCATTCCGAACAAGTCATCGTAGAACGAAACTACAGCCTACAGTAACTAGAGTTTGGCCTGGTAGGATAACAAATGTGGTGACTATGAATGCCTGTATCGTTTGGGTCTGCAAGCCTCACTCCACGAGGTTTTTTAGAAAAAAGGTTTGTGATACCTGTTATGGATAGAGTTCCATGAACTAGTTGAGTGTTCTATTCTTTGAAGTCTACAGATTCATATGGTGTGACCTTTAATTGATACGAAGGTTAATAAAGTCCGGAGATTTTCCAGAACACTATTTTATTCTAAAAATGAATTAACCTCACTCAAAAATAATTTTTTCATATTAATTGTAACTGGATTTATTTTTGAAAAATCGCGAGGGACGATTTTAATTCGTCTCACAACGAATCAGCAGACTTCAGAGTATAAAAAACTCAACTAGTGCATGGGATTTGGAGAAAAAAATATTTGTCGCTGCACCTTTTCTAATCGGTTGATTCACCAACAAAATAAGACTCAAGTGAAAGACCCTTTTATTAGTTACCAGCGCAGAAAACTCAATATCTTTGTAAAAAAACCCCAAGATTAGTGAATCATCAAGGTCTTCTGATAATTATCAGGGAAATTTCCTAATTACGCACTAATATTACGAGGACAAGAAATCCGACTGGCTTTTTCTTCCTATTTCTAAGGCGAACGGAAAATGTAATCGATAAATAAAATGTTCACACCCCACTGACCCTATATCGTTATTTAATTGGCAACACTCGAGCATAAAATAAGATCAGAATTTCAATACTTGCTTATCTACGTAGACAGAGAGATTAAATCTCATTTTATTTATCCAAAATTTGGGGTTTTCAGTAATCATCTGAGTTTTGTTAATTTTCAAAAAGCTCTCAATTCTACTAATTTAAGCAAGGTTATTCCTGTCTAAAGATAATCTTTTCTCGTTCATGTAAGCGGTATTTTGTCTTTAATTGAGTTCGAATTTTTCGACCAAAACGTGTAATCATCCTTCATGGAATAAAGCATGAATACGTAGAAATTGAAGTTGTTGAAAACTAAAAAACTTCTCAAGATTAGGGTCAAGTATAAATGAATCTTTTCTCAAAACAGAGAGAGAAACAGTATTTTCAAAATACACAAAAAATCAGACAAGAAAATTTTGAGAATAATTATTATGCAACAGTTGTAATGTGTAATCAGCGATCGATTTCAAATCATGACAATACAATAGTCAGAATTTGTACACAAGCTTTGAGAATAGATAGACAGTGATTCCTTCTGGGACTGCACTACTTATGAGCTACGGTAATAGCTAGAGCAACCCAATGGACTAAAATATACTTTTTTCTCTGAATCAGGAATGCTTAGTTACGCTTGAAAAACTGATTATTTTTATCGTAGGACCCAAGGGTGAACATTTAGGAATGGACTATTTGGTCTTTTCACAGCTTGAATGGACTATTTATTAGCAAAAGTTGTTTTTTATCTTTCATCCTTCTAAACAAACATTTCTATCAACAGATTTTTTATAAATACATTTTATTTAAATACAGAAAACTTATATTTGGATATCTCTGCTTTCGTTATGACCCTTTGATGCCAACAGTTTCTATGAAACTTCCGGTTGGTTGCTTTTGTAGGTATAAAATACTTCCACCGAGATATTTATTCTCAACACGCTAACAAATTCAGTGAGCTTGAACTTCCCCAAGAAGGACTGCTGGTTGTTGACAAAACAGCTCACAGAGATTACCACTAACTTCAATTTTTTAAATGAACGTTGAAACTCTTAGTCCGGAAGAATATTATATTCTACAAAGATGCCAGCCCACACCTGCTGCAATTGAGAGAGGCTTTTCTAGAGTTTCTTATTTTATAAAAATAGAAAGAAAATTAAAAAAACACATTTTTCTGAATTATAATTTGAGTATAAGCCAATAAAATATTTTTTTGATTTTCTAAGAAAATTTTGGGTTGCTCTAGAAACAAAAATACTCTGAATTTACTCACAAATATCATGTAGAATAGGGCACTGCTTATTGAAATAAGATCACGAGGAATCGCTTTAAATTGCTCAATTATGAAGAACTAATTCTGAGGCTGTTTCTATCTTTCGTGCGCTTTAAATCTATCTACTATGGTCGAAACTCTGATGTGTTAAAAATCCATATACAAATAAATTCAAATGGCCGCCTTCGATTTTCTCGCTTTTTAAAGTCTACTGAGTGGAAATATCGATAAAATCTGTTCAAGCAAATTATTCCGCTTTAAATTGATAGTTCAGATAACATTGTTTGCGTGAAATGTGTGATACGCTTTAGTTATTGTGTAAAAGTCGCAACCTCAAATATGTACATTTTATACTCTTCTCTGATTGGTTCTTCATTCTCTACTCAACACTTTTTATCTCAGAAACAACTTTAATTCAGAGCAGAGTGTGAACTTAAATTTGCTATTTTCTATTGGGAATAAACAGCTGAATAAAATGCCTTCGAAATATCTTTTTGATCGATCCCAAGTTAGAATCCTATGATTTCTACGTAAATGATTTCAAAATGGATTAAACGCTTTGATACTGGGACTATATGGTTATCAAGCATCACATTACTCCTGAGTATCAAAAGAGCTCATCACTCACTTTGACTAGATAGAAGGATATTCCATACGTCTTGAGGGACCTACAGAACTGGCAATACTTTGTCTTTGCTTCCACTTCTGATACTCCGTTATACCGACGATGGGCTTGCATAATCTTCTTCTCAATGCCTTTCGATTTAACATAGCACTGAGGTAGATATTCTTTTAATCTGTAAAATTTAAAAATCAGTATTAGTCACCACCCCACAAATACAAGTACAAAATAGCTTCAAGTGTCAAAATTGTATTCAGAGATTAAAGAATGTATGCAAATGGGGATAAGAAAATCGATATTACCAACATCCAATATTAATGTAACCTTTCTGCAATGGGTAGGAGATATTTGAAGGAGCAGATAAAAATGTTTATTTGAAATAACCCCTTCCACGTCATCAATCTTAAAAACTTCTTTAGGCTAGGTAAACTTTGAAAACATGCAATTACCAGGTCATGGATCTTTTCTAACCGGTCGTTTGATCCAAAGTGCGGATTTGGCCGATAGAGGCTGATTTCAAAAAGACGTTTTTGACAAAATCAATTTGAGCTCAACATATTAAAATGAAGAAAAGATCAAATTCTCAGATCTCTACTAGAGACACTGTACCTCGAAAACCGATCAATTTTAAGATCAATGAGCCAGAAAATAATTTTGATGAGTTAAAGCAATCAAAGGAATGATAATTAATCGATCATTTCAGATCCGATCAGGAAAATTTGAGATGGCAATTATTCTTAAGGTTTCTTACAATACAATTGGGAATTTTAGCTCATTTATAGAATTCTGATACTCAGTCAGCTTTTATTTAAAAAAAAAAATTTCAGTCTTCGGACAGGAAAATTGTAATCAAATTTGGTTTGTGTGTGTTTTTTCATTGGTTTTATAAATCATAAATACATTAAACGAATCACTTTCTCTCATATCTAGATCAACCTGAAATAATCGATAATAAATCTTTCTAAAATCATTCAAAATAAATAGAAATTTTTAATTGATGTAAAATTAGTTTTCTGGCGTCTACAATTCGTCTCTAACGATGAGGGAAAATTTAAACAAATCGTTGATAAAACATGATTGAAAATCTTTTCAATGAAATTTGTAAAACTTCTTACGCATAATTTGAACTAGTTTTGTCTTGAAAAGTATTTCCAATTTGAACTTGGGCTTGAATTCCAGCTAATTCTATGGCTTCCTCTTGCGTTACCGGGTGGGTGCCGTTTAAAATGGCCTCTTTCAGTTGAACATATAGCAGGTTCAATTGGATTGGATCATGGGAATCCACGTTCATGTCGGAATAAAAGTAGCGACGTCTCAATAGCAAGATATTTTTCTCGTCAATTCCTTGCTGGCGAAGCGTCTGAGAGGCATTCAGCCAGTGAACTAGATGAATAAAGGATTTCGTTAGACATTTCCTGCAGTTTTTTTTATCTCGGTCAGATCCAATGTCATTCTTAAATAATGAACTAAGGCCTAACTTTTGTAAATCCAATTAGGTTGGGAATAAACTTTGGTATTTTTTCAGATCTAAATGTCAGATTTGCAAGTTTTAGAGGAGACAAATGTCAGTGCCCTTAACATTTTTTAAAACTAGAGTTCAAATTACAAAATTAAATTTTTTGTTGCTGAAAATTTAGAATACAGTATTCTCTAAATAATATTATTAAGATATTTTAATGGAGTTGATTTAAAATTTTATCTTTGCGACAGAAATAAAGAAATCGAGGATTTTGGTAGAGACTCAATTTCCTCATGAATAACTAGAATTTGCATCAGTTCATTCTGTAGAATATGTTGTCAAAGTTTGAGATAGAAATTCGTCTTATTTCATTGCATAAGGAGAAAAGTGTCGCGTAAACTTCGAAATTATGCAAATAATTTACAAAATAAAAGCAGGCCAATTCTTATAGAAATGATCTAAATTTTATCTAACAAAAATAATGTTTATTTTAGTCATATTTTTAAAACGATCGATTCCAACAATTTTTCAGTTTCTCCAAGGAATATTTCTCGTGTCAATTTGATAAATCATCTTTTAAATCCAAGCTTAAAATAGCTTACAAATTACTGTGAATTAATGCATAATTTCTAGAGACTTTATAATAAGAGATTGAAATTAAACACCTTCAAACCTCTCGCGGAAAATGAGGTTGTTTCAAGATTGGATTTAAAAAAAATGGATTGATTGAAAATAATTATGCTGAGAATATTTTCTAATATTTTTCAAGGATTTGAAAATGATCCAGCTTCAAATAGTTCAACCATGTCGTCTCAAGATGTAGGGGCAATCAAAAATCTCGTACTAATGCATATTTAAAGACTCACCGTCGTCATCTGTATGAAGTTTCCTCTTCATCTTTTCAATTTTGTCATTTTCATGCTCTCTCAACAGCATAGTGACCACGTTTCCATGATTCGCAGAATTGGATCGCTTCGATGTACTTTTTTCCCTCTGGAATTGTGAGTTATCGTCGGGATTGCGCATGTTATTACTCTCCTCATTCACTAGGCCGTATTCATCGTGGTTTTGAATGCCCATTTTAGCGCAGACCAACATCATAATATCTCCAACTGTCATGTTATCTTCAATCTTGAGGGTTTTCCTCGTGTCATCTATGGTTCGAATGTAGAGCATTCGCATTTTATTCCTAAACTCAATTGTATCTCCATTTTTCAAGAGGTAATGTTCGTAATTCTTAGATTGATTCAACCAAATGGCTTTCTTAATGTCCTCATTGGGTAGGAGGATACCAAATTCTTTATCTGTGAAAGAGTTGAATAATAATAAAATTACGATTTGCATTTGTCTGATCAATTTCTCGGATATTCAACCGGACCTTATCACAAGCCTCACTAATAGTCATCTGGTTCTCGAATATTATCGTCTTGACGGTTTGAAGGTGAGGAATGGAAACACGGAGGGTGAGCTTACGATTATCATCGTTGAGTACGTTTCTAAGAGAAAAGAAGGGGTTATTTGTACAATAATTACGTGACTGGAAAATTCCAAGGCATATTTAATTGGTTATCATAGGGTATTCTATATGATTTATATTAGAATATTTTCTGTCTGCTTCGAACTAAACGGAAAATCTGCGAAACCTTGAATCTATTAAAGTAGATTGTTTAAACAATTATAAACTGAGTTATTTACTTTTATTGCGTGAAAAACGGTACAGAGTGAAGTGTGGTTGATATATATGATAGTAAAAAGCTATCTGAAGATAAATATAAGGCTCTTGTCGGCTGAATTGCCTTGTAAGTTAATAGAAAATTGATTAAATTCTTCAAAATTTGAAAAAGAGCATTTTCGAAATTCTTATTATCCAATTTTGAAAAAGTTGTTTAAATATGTACAATATCCTTTTCGTAAATATGAACTTGAAGTATTGTAAATGAAATTTTAGTGCAATGGTATAAATGGATCAAAGTAGTGAATTCTCATCAGATTTTGATTTTCTTATCAAATTACTCACATTGGGAGATTCCAATGTTGGAAAGACTAGTCTCCTATACAGATACACCGATAATGGATTTAATAGAAAATTTATAACAACTGTGGGTGTTGACTTTCGTCAAAAACGAATTCTGTACCCAAAACAGACAGATAGTCCTAACAGCATTTTAAATCAATCAAATACTCTTCAAATTCAGCTCTGGGACACTGCTGGACAAGAAAGGTGAGCTAAATTTGGAATGAAGGCTAACCGATTTAAGCAGTCTTGAGGAATAAAGCTTGAATGATTGCTCATTCTATTCAAAAATTGAAATTTCATACACTTTTCTTGAAAGTGGGACTAAAAGAGAGTGAGAAATTAAAAGTTGAGCAAAATTGAACATATTTAGTAAATATTATTTACCATTCGGAAAATAATCCCCTTCTGGAGAGCAGAGTAAATGTCGAAAGATATGAAATTTATAATCCTAGGAATTATAGATTTTCCTCAAGGAAGTCTACAATTATAATTTAATAGTTTTATGAAAAAAATCAATAAAACACACTCGTCCTCTTTTTTGTTTGGAGCAAAAATTTTCAAAAATATTTTGTTTGCATATATTTACTTATTCTACTTATTATATGTCGGATAAAATTTCTTTCTTTCTTGAGGCTACTTACACAGTTATCCTATCATTATTATCAGAGTATGGACTGTGGAGAGAAATTCTCCTCATAGTGATTTATGTTCTACTCTAATTGAACGCTTCTTTCCTCTTGACGGATGAAAAAAATGTATTTACTTTTCTAACTCTATGAGAGATGAATTTTCGATTGGGAATAGCCTTTTGTTCATAAATATTTATAAAATTTCAAATGATGAGAAGGAAAATTCTCTCAAAATATGTACACTGTTTTTCATTTTGGGAAATAATTAATTACATTCCCTTTCCTAACGAACAGTTATATATTTGACACGGAAATAAATTGAAATTTCAAAATTATTTTAATTACAACTCTCATTTCCTGAAAATAAAAATTGCTACTCTTTTTAAACAGAATCTGTGGAGATTACTCAAGCTACACTAATCAAGAGTAGATTTTCACCCCCAGCATTGCAATTCAGACAGTCAATTCTTCTTGAGTACAGCTTGATTTTGTTCAAGTGCTTGCCAGTCATTATGCTTTGAATCTTGAGTGGTTGGAAAATCTTGAGCAATAAGAGTTTGTAATTAATTTTTAATTTCTAAAATTTCAAAAAGAAATTGCTCGCAAATTTCTTATTTTTTGCTTTTCTCATGGATATTCACTGCATATCACGCAGAAAAATACACTCCAAGTATACAAAATATTGCGCTTATTTGAATTAAATATTCTTACGAATTTCTAGCGCGAAAACTGTATTAGGATAGATTTTTTTAAAAGTCAGACTGCTTTAAAATTCCTTGCGTGTTGGCATTTATTGAGAGATGAATATAAAATATTTATTTCACAAAATATCCCTACACTGCTTTTTGGAAAAAAATCTAGATCATGCAGTTCCATGATCTATAAGTTATGTTGAATTCGGATTTGATGATATTTAAATTTCCAAAACTCTATCAGTACTACTCATAAGTAAATAACTAAGTTTTGTTGAATAAGACTGCAATGAATTACATATTTCAAGCTGAAATATTCTTCAGGGACCATTTTTGTTACTCTCTTAACCTTCAAACTTCTGATCGTAGAACTCGCGAGTATGGTTTCTCGAGTATGTTTCCTGGGCTATTTAGAGTTCTCTTTTTCTCACATATGAAATAAGGTTCAAAGATAATTATTTTACCAATTTTCTTCTAGTTGCCTTTTCTTTAGTAACGTTGGATACTTTATACCATATAATATTTCATAGGCATTGTAAGCAGAAGTTTCTAATTAGAACCTTGTTGCTCTCTTGCAAGAATAAGTGTCTACAAGCTTATCCAAAGTATCGACACCGTCTTTAGTCAACCTCCTCTCTTGGGGTCTTGCGTTGCATTGGTGAGACAAAACTCTCTTTCTATTGGCGATACCTCGTCTTAATTCACGGATTTTTTGATCAACTTTTCAACAATAGATCTCTGAGTTTATTTTTGACCATTTTGCATCAAATAATAATAATAGATTCTCCCCTTCAAATCTGGAACCTACGGGTTTTAGGGGTGGCCATTGGATCTTCTGATTGAAATATCCAAGATTCTTTAAAGTTTGTTCGTATTTTCATGAAAAACAAAAATTGATTTAAAAACTGCTTAAATTTATATTTTTTCACAAAAATAATTTCCATAATAGTCTATAACTATTTTCCAACGATTAGAAGCTCTTCAATGCTTTTTTCCAAAAGTCTTCGGTTTTAGAGCCAAAATACTCCTCAACCAAAATTCGTTCTGGGTTTTAAAGATTTTATCACCTATATGATTTTGAAGGTCTTGGAAAAGGTAGAAATCTGATGGAGCAATGTCTGGGGAA
>JJOG01004304.1:0-13506 GCA_000715275.1 Gyrodactylus salaris
TCTTATATCATCTGAGAAGGTTGTGTGTATAGGGAGCCGCCTCCCTGTCCCCATCTGTTGCACAATTGCCTGTTGCGCATAATTTCCCATAACCTGACTGATACTCTGTAAAACCGGATTTTATTCACAAATTTTGCTTGTCAGAGGAAAAATAAAGTTAGTATGTTCTTGAAATAGGTATAAGGCCAAGATAATCGAGAAATAGCTTTTTGCGTTTTGCTTTTGAGAGATGAATGGCTTTGTTCGTGCTTGGAAACTGTTGTTGACTTCTTTAGGCTCATCGGTGTTGAAAAGCTTTCCGAAAAGATACCACTTGTTCTCAGAAAAGTAAAAATTTCTTATCAAACTTTAATGATTTCTGAAAGCTTCTCAAACGCGTTAGGAGCTCCAAATTTGCTGTTTACATCTACTGCTGCTATTTGAAAAATAAATCAGATTTTAAATAGCCTAATAATAGGATTCTGCATGATCGAATACGTTTTGGATTGTCTCAAGCTACTTATTTTTTGTAACGACTTGAAAAAGTGTGTTGATCAACATTTTTGATTCGTTTCTCTCATTATTATTATTTTTGTCCTTGATCCTTTGAGTTGGGAATGTTATGAATGCGTTTTTTCCTAATCGAATGAGTAAATTCATCATCATTATCTCTGTTTAAAACTACTATTTAAAAAAATTTTAACGGGAACCGAAAGTAACGTCTTTATTTCTTAGGCCGCGTTTCATCGATTCTCTCCATCTAAACTGTTTTCTTTTCTCATAGCTTATAATTTAAACTTAGAACTGAATATTTTAAAAATAACTCATTTTAAATTGCAAATCAACTGATATTCCCCGATCCTCAAGTTAGAAAATTCAAATAATTCTAACCTACTTATTAGTAGATCCATTAAAGTTTAAATTATAAAAGATACATCTTAACATAGTAGGACTAGGGATTAGGTCACTGAGGTTTTAGGCTTTGGCAAGTTGAAGTGCGTGTTTAATTTTCAAGAGATCAGCTGCTAGTCCCTTCGGTTTGCAGGCTCTCAGTGTCCAATTGGATACTCGATTCTGTACCATTTCCACCCATCACTTTCATTAATGATAAATTCTCTCGTGGTAACTTGTAGGGCTAAGCGTTGAGAACTGTTAAGAGTAGTAGGTTTTATTCCTACTTGAGCATGCATTTTGTAATCTAGTGTTGAAAAGCGTTGAGAATTAAAGGCTCTTTTAGTATTCTATGTAAATAACCTTCTACAAGGTGGATTGGGCTGCTGTTTTTCATTAGATATTGAAGAAGTTTTTCAATTGATTCAACTGTCGTCTGTAGGGGTGAATTTTCAGTCTAACTAACGTGAACCAGATTTGATATGGCAGTCTAAATCGGTATTAAAGATTTTAACAAGAAAACCCATTAGGTTGTACCGTCGTCATGCTTAAATATGCCAAATATATTTTTGGTACCTTGAACGCATCATAAACTAGTGTATGGTGTCCTCTTGCTGCTTAGACTATTATTTTATTTCTGTTAGTAATATTAAGGTTTGAATCGACTAGCTACTTAGACTATTTTCCACATGCGCTAGCAAAATTGAGATTAAAAATAACCCTTTTTATACGAGAGAATTTATTATTTTTGAAAAATTGTGGTTACTTTGGAGGTTACTGTTTAGGCCATTTCAGTGATTACTTTGTTTTTAAGGGTCATTTACTAAGCCATTTTTATTTGAGAGGCTTAAATTTCGGAATGACCCCTATTAACAAATGGTCACCTTGAAACGGTTCCCAGCAATGATTTCTGATATTCGGAAATGGGCAGTCTCGAGAGCGAACATTGGATCAGAGATTCTGGAAACCGTTAGGGTATAGCAAGGTGATGGGAAATTGCAACAGGCAGTTGCGTGACAGGATGGGGTAGGGAGGCGGTGTAAGGGGAGAGATTTTTTTTTAAATTTAAATTTTGAAAAATAAAATTGGCGTGACCTGTTTTATTCAGGTTTTAAACTGTGCCAGCCTAAAACGTGCCCTCCCCTCAAGCGTTCTCTAATATTTTCTAACTTAAGTTTCCCCCTGTTCTATCTAGCTCATTTACTAAGGCTGGCACTAGTCTCAATTATTCTAGCTCAATTTAATTTTAAACTAATATTTGTTCTTTTACAGTGATTTTACCCGGCTCAAATCTAATCTGTCCCTACTAGCGGCTGAGATGTTGATCCAAATCTTCGAAAGGTGCAGACGTGGGACTACAGTGGGAATGACTATTTTTCCAATAAATTATCTTATTTTGATCTCTACTCTTCTAATTAGTAGTTCTTATTGAGATCTGAAGCTTCAAAGGGCTGATGAAACATATGGATTTGAGCCCTTACCCACCGGATGGTAGTTGGATCTAAACTTTCTTCATCAGTTCCGTTTAGGACATTTTTTGCTGGATAAATGCCCAACAACTGCTTAATTAATCAACTTGAGGAACTGTAAGCTTACAGAGGTAGAATACCTCTTGGAAAGGTTGTCGGCTGAATAATGAAACTTTCATTTCACGAGTGAACAACCTGGGCTGTTTCTAGAATTTGGACTTCACCTTGGATCGTCGGTCAAATCAGGACAAGCAGAATTATGATGAGAAGCGTGGCATACTTGATGAAAAAAAGTATTATTTAAAGAGTAATGAGCTCAGAATTAATTCTTTCTAAAAGTTCTTGGAATCACGATAAAAATTTTAGCTCTTTATTTTCTCATGTTAAATACTCTATAATATAGAGTCTACATTACTATCTCTATAGTCTATAATTGAGTTATAGTCGCTATTTATGCTCCCCAGGTAGAACAGATTCCGGCAAAAATATTGTTTTAGTCCATTTTAAAGTTTAAATGTTGAATTATATTAGACTATTGATTCAGGAAGATAGATTATCTAATATTTGATAGTAGGAAGCCAAAAATGTCATCGAGAAGCAAACAACTTAGTGAATACGTTCAGAACTGATTAAATTTTTAAAATGAGAGCAGTTATAAAATTAGTTTCAGATTTTTCAAATTTTCACTATCATATTTTGCACACATTTTTGATTAAAAAGAATTTTATACTTTAACAAGCAGTAAAATTGCTAAGCCTATAGCTGACTGATACAATGTTTGACATATATTAAGGAGGTTACAAGTTGAAAGTGTTTCAGAGATTTATTTAATTATTTTTGTATTTTACATACCTTATTGAGTATGGCAGCTTTAAGTCTTTGGACATCATGAAGGCAAGAAATTCATTTAAAAAATTTAAACAGTCTGACTAAGCCATGTTTTATGAAAAAATAGGGAATTATATTCGGTTGATCTACTCATAAGTAGTACATATTCAATAAATAAACTTTTCATGTTCGAAAGGGCAATCGGTGGTTAATATTCAAAAAGAGCTCAGTATATTCGACTCATTTACCTATTCAACAGAAAACACTCAAGCATTGTTCAACACTGTTCAAGTAGACGAGGTATATTATCTGAATTTTATAAAACTCACCTAAAATGAAATAAACTTTACTCACACAGTTCTAGTTTCTTCGATCACCTCACATCAGATTGTCCCAGCAGCCTAGAAATGAAATTATTTTAGAATAGGAATCAAAGAATATAAACACTGGAAAATATTCAAACTTTTAAGAGAAGTTGCTAAGGCAACATACGAAGGCGTTCATTCTATGAATAGATTGGTGAAAAACTTGCAAACAGATTTAATTGCAAGTCAAAGATAAATCTTTTAAAGATTTAGTGTCAAAATAGTTTGTCAAATTGGTAGAAGTCTATTCAAATTTCTATCAAAAGATATTCGTCTATTCTAACAAGATAAAAAACCAACTTTAACCAAGAGTTTGATGGTGGTATGAAATGTTGATGAACTTACTCAGTGCTCTATAATTCATCATATGCTATAAGGCATCAGGTGGGTACGGCGAACTAGCCTTGAGTTCGTCTAGTGATCATCTGTTGTTAAAGACTGTGCGTTTCATGACAGTGCACTTTGTATATTGAAGTGGCATGCCAAATTTCAAATTATGAACTTTACACCCACGCATTAGAACATTAGCATAACCAATGAGATTCAAGCTAGGCTATGGACCAATGCGAATGAGAGGATGACACACGGACAAATTGAATCAGCAGCATTTTGACTATATGAAATCTAAACACACAAAAACTTTGAAACTCGCAATTAGGTACTCGACATTTTCTTTAAAAATTAAAAGAAGGGGTCTCAATAATTACACACTTTGGTGTGGATTTTCCCACGATAATCCCCTTCCTAATTACAAAGGAAAAAAGTTTTCGCAAATTCACACCTTTTTAAGCGATTAAGGTCATCGTCACATATACAAACTCAACTTGGATTGAAAAATTGAGTTGTACAGTAAGATCTTTTTCTTTCCAAGACCAACTAACGTTTAAGAATAATGAAAATAACTTTTTAACAAATTTTAAAGATTTCAATGATTCGATTTTTAGACTTTTATATGAAACTTTAAAGCTGATGAGGGCCCTTCTCGTGGAAAGGGTTTGTCTCAAGAGAACTATAATTTTCAGTAAAAATACAGCAATCTACTCATAAGTAGACTATTTAATTTTGAAAGGAAAATTTTGAGATTTTTAAAATAAAATTTAAAATAAACCATGAGACTGTTAAGCGTATAATATAAACTGTATCATAATATTAATATCAATATCATTTTCTCAGTCCAGAAAATCAAAATTTAAAATTCAATAATTTCAACTCTAGTTCATTTTCACGAGAAATATACCTGTAAAATGTAATTAAGCCCTATTTTTCAATAGAAAGTTTTTATTAGGAAACTTAAAGGTCAGTTAAGATTTCGACTTCCAGTTTAAAAATTGTATAATTTCATTTAACTCACTTCAGCATCGCTTGCAAAGTATTTTCCATTATGAAGTGAGTTTAATCGTGTACTGAATAGAGAACTAAACATGGAGAGGAGTAACGGGAGATCAGACTCTGATTCAGAGTAAAAATATTTGTCTAAGCAATATTCGTTAAAAAATAGTTTTACATCAATCCTCAATCTATTTAAACACATTGCTTAATGTTGATAATTTTTTTATGGAAAATTATCGACTAATTCAAATATGAAATTTAATAGACCTTGACAAATCTCAATTTCACAAAGTGACCGCAATGTGGTAAATGTGTTATGAATAAATAAAGTCTAGAAAGTTTCTAAATATTAGCCACGTTAAATTTTAGCACAGAAAATACAGAATCTATATAAATTCCAAAAATAAATTTATTTGAAAAGCTGGGACTTAAAAATTTGTCGAACAAATTTGTTGAAAAAATATCTGACTATCGTAAAGGTCGATGAAAGAATTAAATAATCTAATTTATATTAGTTGCTTGTGTTCTTTTCGGTTTCTATTAAAGCAATTCAGTTCGAGGTTATTTCAATTGTTGCTATCATGTCAATCTTTTTCGATTGATAGTCAAATATCACGTTCAAAAGTTTTATTATCTAACATCGAAAATCTCTGTTCATCAATTTGGCGTTCATATTGACTCTATTGCTCATTCATGAGCCTTCAATGCTATTGAATAAAAAGTGCAGTTATTAAAAAAAATATGATTCTTTCTCATCAAGAAAGTGACAAATAAGTCAAAAATGATTGAAATGGAAAAAAAAGTTCATCTGCAAACAGAATTGTGTCTCATTTGAGCATTATTTATTCTGGGGTGCTAATTTTGATGTATGACGATAATTTGGTGACTGTGTAAATTATGATGCATCCAAAGTTTATGCCGAAAAGAAGGATGAAAAATTGAATCCAAGAATTTTTCTTTTTCTGACTGTTAATGCTTGCGAGAATCTCTGGCAACTAGAGGAAGATGTTAAAATTTTATTAGAGTCAACTTGACAAACAGTTTCTCAGTAGACAAGCCCAATACTTTGAATATTACTCTCATGAAAGGGCATAAATTTAACTTGAGAAAGGCATATTATCTTCAAAAATAGGGAAATAGAAGGCGTTCAAGTGGACTGTATATTGAAATGAAACTTGGAAAATAAGACCCTACTAGTGAGTAGTACACTCTCTAAGATTGGACTGTGAGCCAATGCACACATATAAAATGAGATTGGCTGTTGTGGTATGAACGTCTAAAGGTTGTGTCCAAATTTCTAAATCTTCCAAAAGGCAAAAATTGTCTTTCATCATGTAATCATCAGAAATTAGGTGTTATGAATAATATACAGTATACTGTATCTTGATTACAACAATTTCTTAAATTATATCTAGAAAAAATAATAAAATTTCTAAACCTCTGCAATTTCTTGAGTCTATGTTAAAAATGTTAGGCCCTTACTTCAGACTTGGTGCATAGTTATGAAATCGTGTCCAAGTTGCTCAACATGGTTGCAATGAATTTAATCTGCCAAAAGAATTGGAAAATGGTTGATTGGGTTAAAAAATATGTCTATGCAAACATTACGCGTCAAGAGACTAGAACAAGAAATCAATGATCGAAAACGAAATAGTGTCCTACAAAATATTACCCCTCACGTAAGAAGTGATAAAATATTAGGGGAACTCACCATTTCACAAAGGGATATGTAAAGAAAGAGCCCAGCAGTGAAGGCAATCACAAAGGAAGCCCCGTCACCCACCTCCCCTATGACAAGTCCGAGGATTAGTCCCAAATAAGAAGAGCACGCCGAAATTGCGTTGTAGCACAAGGCTCGCTTGACGCTGAGGCCAGAGTAGATGAGAATGGCAAAGTCGCCCAATTCATGAGGCAGCTCTTCAAATAGAACTGACAGGGATATTGTCATTCCAGTGGAAAAGTCCTGCGTGAAGCCTGCACCTATGCTGACGCCGTCCATGAAATTGTGCACCGCATCGCCCAACACTATCATCATAGCTATTGAGGAGAGACCCCTATTGCGCGGGACCTCTTCTTTCGGCGCCTCTATTGTCATCTGGATGGGAGTGTTGAGAATGCTGACAGTCTCTTGCTATTAATAATTACACGTGAAGGATTGAGCGTATTTTGACCAAAAATGTATTTTGTTAGAACATGCTATTTTCGCTATTTTTCAATATTTTGTATAATTGTTACTTTTTTGAATTGGACATAACTTTAGTGTTAGTAACTTGACATGTAAAGTTGATTCAGCTTTTTCACGTAAAACTCTTAAAAAACCCATAAACACTTTGACTACAGCAGATCTACCCTTTAGAACAATACTTGTTAGTAATAACTAATTTTGCTGCCTTTCATTCTTTTTTCATGACATTAGTTGACATAAAAGTGTACTATTTCATCGATAAATTAGATTCCATTCAAAATGTTAAGATGTGACTTGACGATAAAAAAAATTAAAAAATTAAAATTACAAAATATCAATCATCGTTACGGAAAAGGAGGTATTGGCTCAAATCTTCAAAAATTAGCTCTAAATTCCTCACGGAAATTAATTTTAAACTTGTTTTTATAAATTTGATAGAAATGTCGAGCTATATATTCTTCGAAAGGATTCAGAAAAACTTTAAATTCTAGATTCATAGAAGCTCCTAGTTTCCATTCCCTATTCTAAGGATCTATTAAATTTACAACTAAAGTTTAAGGTACTTTTCACTTTTCCGTCAACCCTTTCACGAGTCAGATTCTTGCTCAAGATTAGGGTAATCGTTGAGATTCGAAGCCTTATCTTCAACCAATTGAATGCAAGTAAGCTCCTGTTTTCAGAGAGAAAGTTCCTACAATAACAGGACAGGAGTTAATCCTGATCTATATTCTCTAATAAGAAATGTCCAATCGAAAACATGTGATGTTTACAATTTTGAAAAATTTAATAACAGATCGAAGAAATTTCTCTAGCGAAAGGTTAGAGTATCATATATTCTTGTAACAAGAATCTTGTTATATAAAAATTTCATATAATCTAGTCATGATGAACAATATACAAGTCTTGTAACTCTTTCTAGAGTCTTAAATATTGGAAAAGGTCTAAAAAATTTTAGGTCTTAAAATTAAAGTTTTAAGTACTATTTTGTTACACGTCACAGTTATTCCAATATCTTTTCTTAAATACATCAACTATTCTGGTTTTGTCAAATATCAGGAGTTTTCAGCCACTTTTAATCCTCCCACGAAATCAAGTTTTGTGTAATATAATCATCACTTCGTCGAGAAAGATTGTCATAACTAGTAGTCATTCAATGCTGAAGTCTAATTAAAAAGAGCTGAATTTGAGGAAGGTAATGTTTTATCTCTTTAAATTGCAACTCAGCACTACAGAAACGGAGATAGAAATTTGAGAAACCTTTAGAGAAGAATAAAGATATAAGCTTAAAGAAAGCTTTCAATCAATTCTCGAAACGAGATAAAATTGTTACAGATTTAAAATAAATCTTGATAGAACACTGTAATGTTTTAGCAACCCTAATGGCAACAGAATAGAATCAAGGTAAAGATTAAAATTATTAAACTCACAGTATCGAGGTCCTCACTCGTGGTATGTGAATGGGAGTGATTTGAAAATTTACTAATCATAAAATTGAGAATTATGCAAAAAATCACACCCACACAAACCATGGTCATTTTGTTCATGTAACCTCTAGATTCACCGCCTCCTAGTTCTTCTGGCATCAGGAGCATCGGTATGGACTCTGGTATAAGGACCATAATTGAAGAAGAGAGAAGGGAACCTATTCCAACGGATGTGAATAACAGAATTAATTCTTTATAGAATGATTTATCCCGAAAGAAGAACAACACGAAGCCGAGGAGGGCGCATAGGTTGGAGATTGTCACGCTTAGAAATGAATATAAAATTTCTGAGAAATTATTAATAATTGATTTACTCTGAAATAGGCTGAGATCAGACTTTCGCGTGTACTTTTGATCTGTTTGAAGAAACTGGACGAAAATATTCTCTCCATTTTTAGAAACGAATTTTAATAATTTCTGAAACTCTTAAGAATTTTAAGAATAACTTTATCCTGCATCTTGACTGAGTAAACCCTCGAAGTGTTAAAATATGATGGATCATCTTCAACGAATGTTATCGAATAATCTGAGCTGAATGAGGACACATCTGCGTGGTAATTTGAGATAAAACTAAATAGCAAAACAAGAAATATCAGCTAAACACATTAACGTATAATTTGCTTACTGCTTTTGACATTTGATATTACACAGAATTTCAAATTCTAGTCAAATAATATATTTGACTTACTAAAACAACACATACTTACTAATTTGTATATTGTGTTGTTTATATTAGTAAATCTTAATAAATTAAACTTCAAGATGCTGTTAAGTGTCATCTTTTTAATCAGAATATTGAATAGTAAACTGCATTGCATTCCAATTGATAACCTACACTTTAATCATTTCGATGACTCTTACGTTATAAATCATACTTTATTAAAGTGAATTCTTAACTTTATCATTCTAAGAAAAATATTCCTGCCTAACTTAATCGAATCATCCTGGATTTATCACGGAACAGAGCCATACCTTTTCGACATGCCACCCAAGATGTATCAAAGCCTCGATTCCTCCAGACTATACTCTTATAATGATACAAAGTATTACGGAACTGTTTATAACAAAGGAACGTTTCTCTATTTCGATGTAATTTAAGTTAATTTATTACTTTCACCAAGATTTTAGAGAACAATTTAGCTGCAACTCTATAATTTATATCCCTTTTAGAGCAACAATTCCCATTTGAATTTTCACGAAATTGATCAAACAGAGAATCTCACGAGAAAGAAACGCGAAACCATATCTAACGACATTGAGTATTTGTGCAGTTTAGACTTGGTCGTCGATTATAAGTTCTATCAGAATATTGGAGGGAATGATACGCTAAATGTTTTCTATTACATTGTGAGTTCTTTTCTAATCAGTTAATTAATGTATGATTAATAATCATTGATTATCCGTTTGCCTTCTACCCCTCGACTTTATGCAATACAATCCTCAAGCTAAGAAAAAAACAGATTAGAGCTCTTCAAAAGGATTTATCTTATTCCAAGTGGATATATATTCGAATTTTCTTAGCACAACCTGTTCAACGCAATCAATGAGATATTCATGTCCACAGAGTTTCTCGATTCGAATGGAAATATCTTGAAGAATTTCGGCTTTCACGTCACGAACATTCTCATTCACAATTCATGGACCGATAGAGTTGGTCATTATAATTCGAAAAAGTTTAATTGGAACTCGAAAGATTTACTCAAAGTATGTTTGATTTCTCATTAAAATTATGTCAATCATCTTTCCACTTTGAGCATCTGGTCCCTTTTTCATAAAATTAGTTTAAAGATTAATATCAAATGTATAGTTTATGTTCTTTGAATAAAGAGTTTCTGTTGCTGACATTCCATAAACGTTTGCAGATGCTCTTGGTCTTTAGCATCGAGAGCCTTCTATCTTTTTAGAAGAGCCATACAGCAAATTGAGGTTAGCCCTGAGAAAGCTGTGTTCTATTTTTCGATAATTTGAAACAGTATACAATTTTTCGTCAAGAAATCAGACCCAATTTCCAACGAGGGTTTTCATTAATGAGTTGTAATCTTTCTAAAACAGGCATTTAGCAAAAACTCGCCAAACTCAACTTGTCTCTCCCACCTCTTGACCTTCGATATATTCCCAGATCACAGTTACGGCATGTCTTATTTAGCCCGCTTCCAGTCGCCATCTGTCGGCGGCCTCTGCTCGCAGAGGAACTCCGACAGTGAAATCTCCTACAACACCGGATGGTCTACGCATATGGACCATTTGACAAAGCGCAGCCTCCTTCCCATCTCCGCCATATCTGTGACCGCCCATGAGTTGGCGCATAGCTGGGGCGCTGATCATGACTTTGATCGGACTAATTGCTATCCGGATGATCCGGAAAATGGGAGCACCTTTCTACTTCATTACAATTTCATTCGGTCAACTCATGAGAGCAATTCACAGGTGGGCTTTCATTTTACAGCCTTTTCATTTGGGTTTTGAAAACTATTTAAAATTTTGAAAAATTGAATTCTGATTCAAACTTTGACAATGGGATAGATGAATTAGATAAAAACCAACACATAGAAAGAGAAAGTTGAAATTAGTAGATTCTAAAAGAAATTGAACCTCTACTAAAGGTCACAGAATACATTTAACCTCGTGAAAAATAGGTTGCACACTATGGTAGTTTCATTTCCAATCTTTGAAGGTGGAAATGAGGGATTCCCAATGAAAGAAATAAAAATATTATTAGGTGAAATTAGAGGAGGATCAGATGGAAGTTGCCAAGATATTTTTCGATGTTTTTTTTTGTAAAGAATCAATTTCTCCTCACAAGTTATTATCCTACTCAAGAATGGGCTTTGGTTGTGTTTTTCAAGCAAAGAAGAGAATTCGACAAACCTCTTGAGCTTTTGCGAACATGTCAATTCAATGGGTCATCCAATGATCGAGTTCACTCACATATCCCAAGATTTTGATGTGGCTGAAAGTTGCTCCAATAGAACAACCAACCTCTTGGGAGATATTTCGAATGGCTCGCCGTGGGTCTCCCTGTAAAAAGTTGCTCAGAGCGCTGTTTATTTCGAGACTAGGCCTTCCTGACTTGGGTGCATTTTGCAGGCTAAAATCTCCATTTCTAAATTTACCAAACCAAATTTGAACAGTTCCAGTTGACGTTTGGGATTGGTTGGATCATGACCGGCCAATATGCGAAAGGGGAAGAGATTTTATTACCTTCAGTCAATCTTTTATACACAATGACGGGATTCTATAGAATGGCTAGTCAATGACTATAGAATGACATTTTTTTGTCAGTACAGATGACCCATATTCGGTCAGAAGGAGAGTTTTGTAGCATTTTTTGGCGTATTTCTGGGGATGCGATACTCTTCCTTATCTTGTTGGAGGAAAAGGTGAAAGACCTCACGATGATATTGATGTGTTTATCATTGCTGAGCGAACTATCAAAGTCAACGACCAGGTGCATGGTAGTGTCTACCACGAGGTTCACAAGAGATAGTGGGGTGATGATGATTTCGGAGATGCCGAGTTGCATTTTATTAGTTTTGGCTTCACTCAGTGTGAGCCCAAGTAGATGTAACTGGTTGCTTGTGTGCTGTAGGAGACTAGTTAAGACCATCTGAGATTAATGAGCGGTTGATTGGTAGTAACAAGGCAACGTCAGCAGCGTATTTGAACGGATGTGCCACGGATGGGTGGGCTCAATGAGAGCAAATACGATCAGGTAGAGAATGGGCCCGATGATTGCGGAACACCTGATGGTGGTACAAATACACTGGAGCTATAGCCGGAGTATTGGACAGATTGGCGGCGGTTCATCAAGAATGCGAGGCAGATGCGAAGGTGGCAGGGGCTGATCTGAAGGTCTATGAGGGCAGAGGCAATTGATCAGAAAGGGAGCTTATCCAAAGCTTTCTGTACATCTAAAAAGATGATTAAAAACGATACTTGTAGGCATAGTTGTTAGCAACTGAGAAAAGGTTAGCTAGGCCAGTCATGGTTGATCTGCTTGGTTTGAAACCGTGTTGGTGTCGGTCCATATTAGATATGTCGATCTTCTCACGTATTTGGTTCGCAAGAATCATGTCGATGGTGCTGGTGGTGAGTCACCACTGCTGACTCGTAGAATTGAAATTAGTCTGTTTAACTGTTTTTTTTACTTGACAAATATCCTTGATGTTTGTAGATCATCTTTGTAGATAATCTGGGTGCTTCACACCCAGTCGATTTTGAAACTATTATAACTTTTTCATAAGCTTTTTTCGTCAAATAAAAATTATTCTATTAATAATTCAATTTGATTGCGATAGTATAAACGTAGATAACCATATCTTATCTAATAGGCGTAAAAAAGGACTTGTATAAAAAGTCACATGTATGATTATTCTGGGTGTCAGACATTATATCATTCATCATGTCGAGGGAAGGCGACTTTTACATTAAAATATTTACGGAATTTTCGTACTGTGATAACCAGAAAATTTCATTTCTTCATCACCTTATCATATACAAGACAAATAAACTTGATTTAGAAAACACGATTAATTCTTGCATAAATTGTCGAATTATTATTATAAGCAAAACTTCTAGTAGTTAGATGGGATTTTAGCTTAGAATGAAGAATTTTGCATATGTGTGTGAGAGACCCAGAAAATCCATAGATGCGATTTTTATCTTTATTCGGGGAAGGGTTAATAACGTGTCATCGTATTCAACACCAAGGCTTCTCAATCATTCATCTGATGCTGTCGAGTTTATAATTTAAGCATAAATTTTGATAAAATAAAGCATATTTCGGGCAGTAAAAGTATTTCAAAATAAAAGAATATCAATCAGAACATCTTCCATTGGTTATTAGTAGAGCAACCAAATGCTTTTTTTGCCTTTTTGTGTGTGAATTTATAATTAGCTTAAGAACTCGAAAAAGCATAAATAAATCTTGTAGGTTTAAAGGTTAAGAAGATAAGCAAGCCTTTTTTTACCTTTTT
>JJOG01004306.1:0-22161 GCA_000715275.1 Gyrodactylus salaris
TAGTATTATTCTTAAAAGAGGCACTATATTTGAATAATAATATTTTCTTGGCCTACTTTATATACAGTTTGTAAGCAGCTGTGACTGATGCGCGATATCTAGTTAAAAATTAGCCAGAACCTCGGATAATATTTTTCAGACAATATTATCATATTTAGGAGCGGAATAATTTTCTTGAACAGAATATATCGATATTTCTATTCAATAAACAATATTGGATAAAATCGATGGCGGCCATTTGAATTCATTTTTATATGGATTTTTAACACATCAGACTTTCGACCATAGTAGATAGATTTAAAGCGCACGAAAGATAGAAATATCCTCAGAATTAGTTCTTCATCATATAATTGAGCAATCTAAAGCGGTTCCTCGTGATCTTATTTCAAAAAGCAGTTCCCTAATACACATGTTTGTATTCAATAACTTTAAATAAAACTTTGACGATAAAAATAGCAAAAATTAAGAATGTTCATACATGAGAATAAACATTGCTCTATACCTCAAAAATTGTTAAAGATAGACTTTACTACGAAACTGAAGAGTGATGGTATAAAAGTCCATAATAAAAGGTATTTCACGGATGCTGATTAGAGCACCTCTAAAGTATTATGTCTCATCTAGATTAACCATGTTACTATTCCAAAGGAGAAGTAAATATCCAAATCTAATGGAAAATATTTCACGCTAAAATACACCTTTAAAATTTCAAAAACTTTAGAATTCAGCCCATTTTTTTTCTAAGAAAATGTTAAAACTCGATCAAAGAGAAAGCTACACCCCTGCCAATGGACAGAAAATCTACAAACTTGGACATGTTTAAAGCATGTTGGTATGAAAAGGAGACGACAAATCATAACGATGTGTTTTGTGCAGAGAAAGTATCAGGTCATCAGTGCTGCATTTCACTGCACTGATTATGATTCCGTTGCTGATTAATAATCAGTGATTATTCTCATGGTTTCGAAAGGCTTAAAATAGTTCTCATTTCTACAAACTTCAAAAGTTCCTTGCCAGATTTCTTTTCATAGATTGGCAATTTATCTGGTTTATGCCAGTACACTTGTGTTTTACGCTTTATATAAAATTTCAAACTTCTAAGTAACAAATATCCCAAATCAATCAGAAAATCGAAAGGGTTACAATGACCAACCCTTCTAGACACAGGTGTATAAAGAGTAATCAAATAATAAAATTGTCAATATACATTACTCATAAGTAGTTCTTGATAGACTTATTTTCTCCTGTCTTAGCCTCATACTAAATACTCATCGAAGAACGAAGAAAAACAAAAAAGGTTTAGAGAAGCAGCAGAGTTCTAGTTAAAATTGAGAACAAAATTAAAGAAGAAATTTCTCATCAATATCAGATTACGACCTATAAATGAGAATGTTCAGTGATCGATGAAAAAAATCTAAAGATGTTCGAATTAGTTATAAAACGCGTAAAATTGTCTGATCAATTCATTGTGAATTATTCTACTTTTTTTCATTTGCAAAATTTAATCTTAATTTCTCTACACTCCTTCCGTGTAGATTTGATCGAGAATCCTTATTCGAGATCGAAGATGCATTTTCGTGTTGCACCAAGTGTCGATTTAAGTACAACTAGGGATCAGCTAACCGACTATTTATATGCCCTAAATACAACTGGTCAAATTATAAGCTGTTTTTTTAAACTCACATTTTGCGTCATCTGGCCTAGGTGATCTGAAAACTCGGCATTCTCCAACTTGAGTGCCTTAAGAGTACTCTTGAGGATTGTAACGTTTCCCTGTGGAAAAAATAAAATTAATTGAGAAGTATTCAATAATTATTAAGGTTGAAAAATTATGCGTCGAGGTGGGGGATCTAAGAACAGGTTCAACTACTTGTGAGTATCTAATTATATTATATTTTAATTTTACTAAATCAATTTCCTTCAAATTTGTCTAAGACTTATAAAAAATCTTATTTTATTCAAACTGTTTTGGGAAATGTTTTACTCGTATGCAAACCCTACAGAACTGGGAGATTAATCCGTTAAAATATACATGATCCAAATTTATCTTCCTTATCAACTCACTTTCAAACGAGCAACATAACGATCGTTTCGATGATGCACTAGAAGGGGTCTGAGGGCTTTGAAGAGGTTGATCCAGGGATCAACGTAAAGATCAAAATTTGTCTGAATCACTAAAACAGCTTCTTCTTGGAGCTAGATTTAAAAATTAGTTAAAATTAACTGATCTGAAAATTAATAATCTAAGAATTTTCGCTATTTCCTCCTCTAAGGAATATAGAAAAGATTGAGCCAAGGTCGGCCGCGTTAAAAAAAATTCTTGTTTTATAATTGCTGTTTTGAAGCTGACAGCCTCATGCTTTGAAGGTAAATATTAACCCGACAAAACCCGAGTCAAGAACAGAATAGGAAAACATTTGTAAGCATTAATTGGCGTAGTTTATATATCAAAATACATTCGAAGAGGACAAAAATTAGGTTTTGGTCATAGTGTATTATAAATTCATGTTAATTTTACCTATAAAATATTTATTTTATGGGCCAACTTTTAATAACTAGCGAGATCTTTAAAATGAATACAGCTTAGACATTTTTATTTGAAATTTTTTGTATTTTTCCATGTATCAATCAGTGAAAAGAATGAATCAATCTAACATCTTAAATTTTAAATAACTAAGACTACAAGCATTTACGGCCATTCTTAAGCTTGAATATTGAAAGAACAAAGAATTAAGAAATTAAAAAAAAGGCAGTCTGTCATACACCCAAGACACTTTGGGCCGATCATTATATATAATAACTAGAGGATCAAAAAGTCCTGAAAGTTATATTTCAATGTTATGGCATTTTTTGAATTCTAATCATTATTTTTTCTCTATGAAGCTGATTTTCCAAGTACAATTAGGCCCTAAAATAGCCTAAAATCAGAATAAAGTCCTATTTATGGGTCATATTTAAAGAAATTGGTTTCAAATGTTCATTTTATCAGATAATTTTTTCATTGCGAAAAATATGATAATCTATAAACACTTTGGCCACAGCATATGCATGTTCTTTCATCTATGGAGAACAGAAATTCCTGCAAGCAAGTTACTGACCTTTTTTTTCTTGATTCTCTTCTTGGCTAAATGCCTTCTAGAGTAGGCCTGTAGGCTGACCACGAGATCGGGCCTCGAGTTGAAGTCATAAATCTTTCTGGCCACTGTATCATTGTAACGAAAGTAAACCTTTGAATAAGAATAGGTTGAGCATTTTATGTTAATGGATTCTTTCAAACTAAAGATCACACAACTCTTCTAAAATGATGATTTGGGCACCCGAGAAGATTCTCCCCTAGAGGCCTATTGAGTCTAAGGTTTCAAGAGTAAAAATTAAAGTTATTTTCTTTGTTTAAATGGATTTGCTAGCGCTAGTCTAATACTACAATCACCTGATATAAGGTTTGGAAGAATACTGACATTGTAGCCAACTTTCCTTCAGTTTGATGAAGTCTGTAAAAATTCATTGAAAAAAATCTATGATCTAAACGTCGTCTTGTCATACTCTTTTTCATCAGAATTTCTGATGACTGATTCACAAAAGTGAATTATAAATGTATCAGATAGGAAAATGTCTGCTCTAACCTCTCTGGTGCCCTAGTTATGAAACTCGGTTAGCGGTTCGATGAACAATGAAGTTAGAATGGCGGTTTTATTAGTTAACAAATCTATATGTAAATGGTTCACAAAGTATAAAAGGAACACTCTATTTATTTATAGTGAGCGTATAGATAGGTTTTGAGTCTACAAGAATTTCGAATGGTTTGTTATTAAAGAATAATCTGTTATAATATATATTAGCTCATTCGGGGATATGCGAGAAATATTTATTTGAAGGAATGACGAAATCTCTACATTCTTATTTAAGAAATATCAAAGTAAAAATATGGATCAATCCTGCCTTAAAATTATTTGGTTATATATTTGAAAAGTGTTTTTCATTTTCGAAAAAGTAACAGAAAAGGGCAAAAAAAGAAAGGGTGTGATATATTTGATGTAAATTATGAAAATAGAAAGATATTTTATAAAAATTTCCGATTTAAGAAAATATTATTTTTGTGGTTTTTCATTGAAAATGTACCACAGCTTCTTACCTAAGAAATCATTGATCTGATCGGTTCTAATTAGTCATTCATACGCACTAGGGCACTGATTTTTGATTTTACCTCTCTTAGATACTGCACAATCGTAATCTATAGACATGATTTCACGAGGAACTGTGTATAAAATGTTTATTATTGGTGTTGGAAACAGGCCAAAATAGTTTGTGTATTAGAATCGAATTCAAATTAATTTGAATTTGCGCCAAGACTTAAACCGGGATTTTCTCGACTATCTAAAGATTTTGTGAGAGATAGAAGTCATATTTGGGAACTACGTGAAAAATGCTATCCTTTAGAATAAATGTTCTCAATTAAAAGCCTTTTGTTAGGAAGATGTGACTGATGCGCGATATCTAGTTAAAAATTATCCAGATTTTCGAAATCTAAACGGAGAATATTTTTCTAATAATCTGATTATCTTTAGGAGATAAGTATTTGCTTGAACAGAATATATCGATATTTCCATTGAGTAGCCTATGAAAAGCGAGAAAATCGATGACAGCCATTTGAATTTATTTTTATATGGATTTTTAACACATCAGACTTTCGACCATAGTAGATAGATTTAAAGCGCACGAAAGATAGAAATAGCCTCAGAATTAGTTCTTCATCATATAATTGAGCAATCTAAAGCGGTTCCTCGTGATCTTATTTCAAAAAGCAGTTCCCTTTGCACGTAAAATTAACAATGCTTTGGCTGTTTAGGTGGGAATATCTAGAAATAGTCTCCTAAATTTATAAATCCTTCTAGAAGGAAAAAGGTTGCAAAAAGGGATTACTATTGTTTGCGTCACGAATAAATCCGACTCAAAAATAATGATAATTTTTGTCACACGTTAAATACTCCCTATGCCTCCAATTAAATATTTCTCACAAGTCCCCACAAGAGAAATTAATAATTTGATGATAGCAGTTGATCACGTAGCCTAATGACAAAAATTACCAGCTGGTTATTGGTACTGTACAATTCTCCGTAACTTTCGTCTTCTGATTCCTCAACCTCAAATAAGTTAAAAAGATAATATAAAAACTTGTAATACTGATCCTAATTTCTTGGGCTTCTTTCTTGAGTTGGAATTAAAGAGAGAAAAAATGTTTAAATTTAAAATTAGTTAATTAATTACAGAATTATTAGAAACAATATGATATCTCGAAATGAAAGCAAATTGTTAGGTAATCTTCACTTACTTCAGACTCATACTTTAGCAAAGAAGAAGGGTTTATGTTTTTATAAAATGTTTTTTTATCTTCATACAGGCTTCAAGTGTGTATTACTATTTTTATTCTTCTTAACAACATCTAGAAACGCTATTATATATTGCCAATAATAAATTATTTCTGCAGTCTATTACGAGTTGTGTAATACTTGAGAGTGAAAATATTGCATCCTTTAAAAATGCATTTCTGAGTTGGTACATAGTCATCCGGCAGAAATAAAAGCGTTAATTCATCTTTTATCAAAATAAATCGATAAATTCTCAATCAATTCTGACTACTCGAAAACAAAAGTACAACAATGATCGGCTCAGCATTTCACGATCGAATCAGTGGGATTGGGGGGGGTAAAAGTTTTAACAAAGTTGAAAGATTTTATGAAAAAATACTGGATTTCTAATCTCTAGACATTCAAAGTTGAGCAGGGAATAGACTCAAATATGTTTACTGCTAAATCGATTTTCAATTATGCACCGGGCTTTTTTATAAGTCTGATATTCAGAATTACAGATGAGCCTATTTAGAGGTTACTAGAGGACTATTTTAAATTATTCAGTTTCTCAAACTGAAGACGACAAGTTTTCAAAAGTATAAATTGCAAACGTCCAACTTGTAGAATTGATCAGGTGAAAATATGCAAAATGTGTATTTGAGCTACTTCTTAGTCTTCATGGTGCTCTAGAGAAGATTTTGTGATTATATTATGAAAATCATAATTATGCAAATTAAATATTCCAAGGTTGATCATAAATTATTTTACGCTAGGGTCATCCGTTATAAAATGAGGTTCCTATACTATCAAGTCTGCTGATTCATGTAGACACATTTTAACTTTGGTTATATGATTCATTATTTTAATTCCTTCATTTGAGCAAAACAAATGATCTTCAACGTTTCGATAAGATGCAAATCTGAATTTTTTATCGTTTACTACTCATAAGCAGGGAATACACGTTGTTAAACGAATCTCTAGTATAGATTTCTCAAGTTTTTCTCTTTTTCTCGGCCATAAAAAAATTATTAATTTTTTTTAGAAAAACTATCATTTCATTCAGCACTTTTTATCCAGTTGGGGGAAAAATGATTTTGAGCACGTTACGACAATAAGAGAAGTGAAACTCTTAGAAGTTGATGAATCATATTTAATTTGAAAAATATATAGTAAACTCTCTTCTTTTGAGCATAAACACAGTGTGTAGATATAGAGAGAGAAAAATCAATTTCAATCTTATTTCAAGATAAGACCGGAATATATATATTATTCTTTTTCTTGATATACATATGCTAATTATGATTCTTCTCTGTTATAAAATCAATGCATCTCTCATTAAATCAATCCGTGAACTCATTATGAATAACGACAGAACTTTCAGACAAAAAAACCCTACTCGTAAAAGTTTAGGACAACATCTTACTGTTCCAGTTATTGAAGTTTTAGCGGACTTTCAAGCAATTTAGTTTTTTTGGGAAATTTTGCCGATGACTAGAGGTTCTTGAAACTAATTTTTACTAAGGTTTCAGCAAAGTGTAAGCCAGTTTTATGCTCAATCCTTATGTGTTGGGTGAAAAATTTGATTTTTTAAATTGCTCATTCAATAAATACATTGCCTACTTTTACGTCAGTTTTGTTTTGTCCGAAATTCACGTCATTATTCCCGTGATAAAGGTTATATGTGGTGAGGGTTGGCGAATTAAGGCGCTGAGACAGCTCGTGCATTCGTCGAGCCTCTTGTGACTTGAGGAGAAACCCTGAGCCGGGTGTGTCAGTGTTCAAAGAGATATTGGAACTATTCTGATTCTTCAAAGCGTTATAACGGTTCTCCTCATTTGGTATGACCCATAAAAAGTCTCTGCTGTCTATTTTATTAGAATCCGTTGATGTGAAGCTTTCCAGTTCATCTTCCCGCGATGGCATAGATCCGTTAGATAAAAATGACGTCTTATTCTCATGACAATCGTCATCGCTCAGGGTTATAGCGGTCGGCGACTCTCTAACTGGCATACGCATAGCCATTAGATTTTGGCTCATTTTATTCCTCTCAGCTCTCGATAAATATGTTCATAAAAATAGTCGTTTATCTACTTGAGCATACACAAAGAGTAACATTCTGTTTTATTAATTTCATTTCTCTCACAAGACACTCTGATTGGCTGATTTCGGTGCAGCCAATGACTGATGAGATAGAAAATTTTCATCTTTTCGAAGATAGTAAGAGGTAATCATGAGACATTTTCTACTGCTATTCATTCATGTTTACTCGGAGAGTAGAAAAAAAGTAAATTCATTGAGAAAAAATTAGAGTAAAATGAAAATGCTCACCATTTCTTCTTATTGTGAGTGAATTCTCACAAAGAATATCTCTCTAATCCACGAGTATAAGACTTGCCTTATAAAAACACTTGAATTGATTTGCCGACAATGTAATCTGAAAAAAGAAGATTTTAATCTATAAAGAGATATTGAAACCAATGGTGTTCATTTCGTTGTGTTGACTCTTGTTTCAATTAATGCCGTCATTATTACTTTTTGTTATGTTTCCTGTGATAAAAAGTAAAGAACAAAGTAATCAATATCTTCTAAAATATATATTATTAGATAATAAGGGTTCTTTTTTGTGATGGAGAAACGAAATAATATTTTTTTTTCAATAAAAATCGAACATTCTACTGTCCAGGTCGATAAATGGTAATTGCTGGAAAAGAGCATTAATTAAACTTGAAAGGCCGAAAGTCCTTGAAAGGACCCGGCCTTGTCCAACATTCTTTTCTAGCTCATTCTTGAGATCAATCGTAGAGACGAGGGTTATCACCGGACGATTCAACAGGTTCCCAATCATAAACTGTATTATTATATTGATTTCATGAAAATCCATTAGCCGAGCATTCATCACGAAGACCTTTAATAGCCGCGTTATTCGCGACCTATCAAAAAAGGCGTTTGAAAGGAACTTTAGACGGATCAATGTTAACTTTTCCACCAGAGTACTTTTGTCATCACTCTTAGAAGCATATTCTAAAATGTTTATCAGCGACATTGCATCAAGATCATTCCAATACGTCAGGAGATCATCAAAGGATACGGATTCGAAGATCTTGCTAATCGCCTCCTTGTTGAATGTCCTCTCAGAAATGACACGTAGGGCGTTCAATTTGAACCTTCTCATCAAATCTGGTTTCCCTTCAAAGATTTCGAATCTAAAACCTTTTTGTTTAAAAATACTGAGTATAAATCGGTTCAAGGAGGTTTTCAGACCCCTAACATTCCAGAGATCATCTAACGAAATGACTGTATCCACTAAATGGCTGTGATATTGAAAATTCTTTTGAATATAAACTATCTGGTTTACACTGGACAGTAGATAACTAATGTCAGTTAGCGTTTTGATCTGGATCAACAGCTTCTGCAGACGGATATTGAGTATAGCCAAAAGATCATAGAATTCGTCCACATAATTAACGCTATAAATTATTGCATTTAAAGCGAGGTAACCCTTTATACGGTTCGTTATATCAGCATCACCAAGGGTTACAAAGGTCAAAAAGAAGATTCGGGTCATCTTTCTACGGTATTCCCTTTGAGTCCTTGACTGTTGTGGGCATTTGTAGGAGATGTGCGGCAGGGTCCATAGAAGATCTCTATTTTGGCTGAAAGTAACAGGGTTTGTTAAAACAACTCATTTACCTACTTGCTAGTAACATGATTAGTAGAAATTCGAAAGTTTTCATAAAATGTATCCAAGCTACACTGATCCGTTAGGAGTTGGCTGCGTATCGGTACTGAGTCATCGCATTCCTTCAGCAATTCGATGGAAGCTGATTCATTCAAAACTCCAATGAGTTGCTCGTATAGCGGAACAATCTCCGGTACCTCATAGCGGTAATGTATATTTAGGTGTCTCGAAGAATTATGAGTTGTCTTCAGAATGAGACCAATACTCATAATTATTTCATGTGAGACACAAATTTATAATTAAATTATTAGCTGATAATCTTCTTTATCAATTAAAATTGATCAATGGAGCGAAACGCTATCGGCGTTTGCAAGTGAGACTTTCAGAAATGATCGATCCTCTCATTGAGAAGATAGTTTTTCAATTAAACTCGTGGTTTAATTTTTCTTCTTGAATATGGACCCCTACAACCAAAGGTGAATATCGGTTGAATGGATAGAGGAAAAAGGGAAGCCAATTCTGCTAGAATCATTTTCTATTAAAATTGCAAATTTAATTTCAATCTTATTTTTGAAAATATTTAGCGAAAAAAACTTCAATAATGTTAAATAAATGAGAATAAAGTTTTTTTTAATTTTCATTATATAAGCTGAGATTTTTATTTTTTTTAAACTAATTGTAAAAGAAATATTCACGGGAAAAACGCGGTATGATGGCTCCCAGAAGAAAGAGATGTTTCACATTGTGAATTTCACAAAATCTATTATAGAAATAATAAAATGTTCATAATATGACTTATGAGTAATACAACAAATTATTTTATACTTTTTTATTTTCTCTAACAAATAATAATAAAATGGGCGGTTTTCCACAAGAGGCTCGCGACATACTTTACTTTAATTCATGATTTGATACAGTCATTTGTGAGTATCAATTGCTCTTCTTTTCAGATCACAGGTTTAATCAAGCATGGCTCGAAGCTGACTTGAAATACGCTCTTTTAAGTAGTGTTTTTTTTAATTCTTCAAAGATTATATGAAATAGTTTTGTAATTGCATCATTTTTATTTGAAAAAAAAATAAAATCTTTTCTAGATGAGAAATTTGAATTTTATCATTTAATAGTCTCAAAAAAGGGTCTTTAAATCAATAAATAACGGATCAATATTATTACGATAGATCAATCTAATATTTTCGGATCTTTCTTCCCAACATGCCCTTTGGGTTTTCTATATTTCTCAGTGAATCAGATTTTTAAATTTCGGAAAATCTTGAGAGTTCATTGATATGGGTTAACCATTTTTATAATAAGCGAAAAAAATAGAAAAAAGTACTTATTTTTGTCTCTTTAAAACTAAAACTCCAAGAGAAAATAAATTTTGGGATGATATTTGAAGATAAAATTTATGAAAAATCTTGAAATGAAACGTTAATTGAAATTATGCTGTCATCTTCATGTATTTGGATTTTTGTAATTTCATCAGCTTTATCGCCACTGATCGTTTATAAAAGTAGCCGACAATGGCCATTGTGGCAATTAGTAAAACGATAAAGAAGGCGAAAACTAACAACGATAGCATGGTTCCAGTATGGTCCTCAAAGCCTAATCTGACCTCGGGAGCGTCCACGCTAGGCATATCGATGGCGCTATGCCGCCTCGGCTCCACATCCAACTCGGCCAGGCACTGAGTTGTGTCGATCTTTACTGACGTCAGTAAATCTAGGTTATTACCCATCATCCAGGCGAAGAATTCACCGATGGAGTTCCTACTGTGGTCTTGTGGGCAACGTTGCTGGAGGCAGGCGTACTTCTTTCCCGCTTCGATGCAGACCTAGTGTTTAAACAATTATTGCTTCAACCATGTCTCCATAACACTATTCCTATAAAACTGTGCAATGTACTGACCAAGGAAAATATTTTATAGAAAACAGAAAAAGAACAAACCTTCGAGCAGTTTTGGCCGATAGTGGCGCAATTCTCCACGCCACACTCCTCATGGTGAAGACCTTTAAAGTTGACCTGGAAGTCGTCGCTACGCCCCGCCTCGGCAGAGGCATATTGCGCCAACACCAGAGCTGAAGAGATGCACGCTATTGGCGTGGCCGTTTCTGCCTTGCGTTCAATGTTAGTGCCGTAACCCGTTAATGTATATCCGTCTAAATGACATAATAATATCGTGAATCGGATCGTCGTCGTGGGAATAGATCTCAGGCATGTGTAGGTCTCAATTATCGACTGCAAGCACGGCAGGTGCTGGCAGATTTCATGGCTGGAAGCTGTCTCGCGCCACGAAGTCAGCACGTCGCTGAGACTGATGTGCGAATGGAGGTCCCTGAATTCAACGCAAAAGTCCAGTTTATCGCAATACTTTGTTATTCTCTCGACATGTTCGTCCAGCGTTGTTATTCCTCTGAGGAATTCAATGTCCATATCGTCTACTGATTGATGGCCGAGCTTCTCACAGATTGGCTTCAGTTTGAAGGTGTCCAGGCTACAGAAACTCTCTTCTGAAGATACTAGAGTTGTGAGACATGTTAGGAATCCCAATAAAAGGCTAAACATTCTTCAAATGAATGACTAAAGAATAGCTGTTTTATAATGCATTAAAGAACAGCCCACATTATTTAATTGATATTTAAGATTACATAAAAATTGGGATTTCCTTTTTAGCGGGAAATTGAATTTTTTTTCAATAAAATTGCACAATATTCAGATAAGATGAACTTCACTGCATTTCTAAGCCAAAAATATTATTTTTTATTTCGCACACACATGCCGAAAATGAAAAGATGACGTCTGTTCTAACAGATGTACAGATCGTACTCATGAATAGAACTATTTGTAATATTTTACTGAATTCGTCTACTCTTGACTACTAGAATCGGGATTTCAACTCAACCATAAATAGTTTTTAAACGAAAATCTAATCTAAAAGGAAGAAATTTTTAAATTTTCTGAATTTCTAAATATTTTATCAAAAAAATTTCCAAAACAACTTAATCGCTGCCAGTTTAGATATCAAAATTCAATTGGATACTAGATATCGTTTACAATCCCCTTCTTGCGCAATCGATTTCAATCCCTTCTCTGTTGACATAATATTAGAAAATGGTAATCACTATGCCCAAATGACCAAAGATAACAAAAGAAATCATTTTAAGCCCCTTTAATCTGTGAGGCTCACAGTGTGAGCTATAGAATAACAAAAACTATTTATTTAAAAAGAAATTGATATCCAATCATCGATAAGATAAAACCTGGGGGTGTTCGATTCAAGGATTGATTTCACGTAAATTAATAAATCGAATGAGTCATCAATCCACAAGACCCCTTTTGTAAATATTTAATGTTTATTTGTGTATGTATGTAAAACCCTTCTCCTTCATTTACAAGCATACAGAAAGGAGGGGAGAGCATTTAATTCGATTGGTCAATTCCCATCTACCAATTAGATTACGTCTATGACCTAAATCTAACCAATATCATGATGGAATAGACTCATACTCTATTAATGGTTACAGAATCCAGTGCCCTGTCATTACCAAACTTTTCACTCGTCAATTGTCCAGTCTGCTCCTGCCCTCTTTCCAACTCCCAGCTGTGTCAAAAGTGCACAGAATTCCTTGTGATTATACAACGAGACAACTATCTCCCTCCTCAAGGTTGTAACAACGAGTGCAAGTTAAAGAAGGATGCTAAGCAGCGTTGCAACTTTTGCAAATATCAACTCCTCAAACGAATGAACCTGTTGTCCACGACAATATCCAACTTGAAGAGACCAACCATAGACGAAGAAGATATAAAACCCTTCCTTAGGATACAAGATAAATTCGACATCGAATACAACTCCCCAAAGCAATTAATGATATCGCCCAACGATTGCCCAGACAATTCCGGCCCGAAACGTCATCGGTCAGACTCCCCCAATACGAATCCCCTGTCAAATTATTCCGAAGACAGTTGTGCTACTAACGACAGGCTTCAGATAAACGCTGACACCTCGAACACCTCACTTGATAATCAGCAGAGCACGAATTGGAACACTGACGTGCCCATACAGACCCCGAATACCAACCCAATGTGCAATACTCCGTCTTCAGCGAGTGGTTTTAATGACAACGGAGGAATTAATTTTGATAACAAACCTCTAAATTACTGCTTGAACCTGCCACAGCAGCAACAGTTTAACCAAAATCCACCCTCTCAAGTCGATTTAAACAATAATAACCAGCAACAGAATTTTAATTACAACCCCAATCAACAGCCCTTTCAACCGAACGGCCAATATTACCCAACGAATCAGATGCCGAATGGTCCCACTTTACAGTCGTTAAACTGTCAGATGCCAGTGAATATGACGCCGAACAACTTCAACCCACCGAACTTGATAAGGCCCGGTCATGGTCCTATAAATATGCAGCCATTTAATGTCCCGCCACAGCAGATACCCGCCCAAGGAATTCGGATCCCGAAGCAGCCGGCCAAGAAGCGTCAAAACTCCGCGCCTAGTAAGCCTCTGAACAATCCACAACCCGGTCTATCCCCAAAGAACGGCGCGTCCGCTAGCCTACTCAGTTCCTGTCATATGGAGGCCACTTACTGGCTCACAAGTTACATCAACACTTTTGGGATTAGTGAAGAGAACAAGTTGAAGATCTTCACTCGGTCACTGCCTCGTGTACTCACAATAACCTTGATTGAGAAGAAGATTGACCTCCCCAAGTTGATCCATGAAGAGGTCATCAGCAAGGATCCCAGTGTCAACAGCAACCCAGAACTCTACACCACTTTTACCATGCTGATTGAGATAATATCACTGTGGAACTCTAAGGAATGGTTCTACTTTGAGCCATATGAACTGAGGAAGTTGGTCGTCCTACAGACCCACTATCTGCCCTTTTCACAAGCCCAAAAGATCAAGGAACTCTACGATGTGCAAAACAAGTCGTTTATCAACCAACTATTATTCTTCCTGGGTTATGTGAATACCTATTCTGTTATTTCCCATTTGGTGAATTTCAATTTTATTCTCACTAAACTGCTGTTGCTCAGTCAGGATTGCCTTAGTGATATTTTCACGAGATTATTTTAACCCCATCTATTCCAATACTGAAATGTGAAAAAAAGATTTCAAATACATATTCTCTATGCCAGACACGTTGTATTGATTTCAATCCGATAATTACAATGTAATCTGAGGGTAATTTTACCAAAGTGCTAATTAGTGCACTAATTCGTGGGTTCATACACTTTACTGTTAATCTAACCCCCTTTTTATTATTTTTAAATTAATTATTTCAAGTCGAGTGGGCTTGCTTCCCTAAAAATAGCCCTACAGTAGGTAGAGGAAAGTCAACATGAGATGTAATTTACAAACATTTCTAAAGATAAAAAATAGTGATATAAGGGTCAGAGATCATTTAAAAATGATCGGCCCATTTTGAGAGCCTTAAGGTGTATCAATTTACAATTTTTGCTTACTAAACATTGCAAAATTCTATATGTAAAGGGCCAGTTCTACACCTTTTAAATGAAGGCTTGTGAGAGGAGCAAATTTTCCAGACAGGCCTGGTTAATGATTTACATTTTTTGAACTTGAAAATTAGTAATGATTGATACAGCAAATATATATATTTTTTAAAAGACAGAATAATGATCAACTGGCAATTAAAATTAAATAAAGGAAGGATTTGAACATCATATGTCTTACAAAATTTGATAATCTGATGTACACGTTGACGTAATAAACAATGGCGTTAATTTATGTTGGGTTTCAAAACATATCAAATCATTTGAAAATATTTGTCAGTCACATATTTGTTACCCCTCAAATATACATTACGGACGCAATTTGCTACACTGTATTCATTATTAATTCAGATGCGAGTTTCTTTCTCAGAAATTGAGTTTCATTTCCTAGTCTAAATAGGAGTTGAATGTCGATAGTTTTGTATGGGTGAGTTTTTCTCTCGAAAAATAAAAATTTTAAAGATTAATAATTATCAACACTTTCTTTAGTCAGAGTGTAATTGTCTTTTTTTATAGAGATTTTAACTCACAATAATTATTAAAAACTACCAGAACCCTACTCATTAGTAATATGGTGAACATGTTTGGAATTTTGAAAATAAGAAGGTTTTAATTTTTTGAAATTTATTTATAGCAGTAAAAAATGTCGGAAATATAAAGTAAACATCTAAAAATGTAGAAAATTAATTTTCTCGTCTCATTTTATGAAAATGTGGGTCACAATAGGCATGAAAGTCTAAAAACATGCATCTATTCCAGTACAGAAATGTGAAAAAAAAATTTCAAATACAGTACACATTCTCTATACCAAAAGTGATGTATTCCGCAACAGTGCGCCGATTCTAAACTTTCAAACGCTCACATGGGGAGAAGGAAGTGATCAATTTTTTGTATCTATCATCATGTGGCCGTTTAATTTTGCGTAATTTAGCAGTTTCAGAATTTTTGAAAAATTTTATAATTGCGAGCCGTACAGGTCGAAATTTGTAAAGGTTTCCCTTCACGATTTTGAGCTCATCTTTTGGATTGTAGAATTTTTTTGTTCTTCAACATGACAACTTATAAATTTTCCAACAAAGATCAGAATAGCAATCTAGAACCATGAGTTATATTTACTCCTTCCTCCAATACTGTTCTATCATAAAATATTCAAGAGTTTTCGAAAAATTCAATAAAACGCCATTTTTCCTTTAAATTATTAAAAGTTCTTTTTTAAATATACAAATATAATCGATTTCATTTCTTGTGCCGGGCATACTAGGGCATCCTCAAGTGGTACATCCCTAATGAAGAATGGGTTATTGCTTACACTTCTTACTTTTGTGAGGTTTTAGAAAAAAATAAATTTATAATCATAAATCGATAACATGAGACGTAATTAACAAAACCAAATAATTTCAGTTTATCAAAAAATCAACATGAATAATGGTTTATTTCAAGGATCTATGATGCCACCCGGTCGAATAGGACAGGCCTTCATGCCTCAGCCGCAAATGGGCCCTGTCTTCATGCCGCCAAGATCCCTGAGCCAAATGAATCCCCGGGGGGTTATGGGACCCGCGGGGCAGCCCGGTCGGATGAATCCCCTTTTCCTGCCGCCTAATCAGATGCAGGTCCCGGGAAATGGCATAATCACCACGTATCCCGGGCAATTCCCGCAACAAATTGGACAAGGAGCGCTTATGATGCCCGGACAATTTGCGAATCAACAAGTTCCATCGACATATGTTGAACAGCGCTTCCAGGAGGGCATCAACTCACTCGCTGAGGTATTGACGCCGAAAAAATATAATTACCCGTCCATGCG
This sequence comes from Gyrodactylus salaris, assembly GCA_000715275.1. Classification (NCBI taxonomy): domain Eukaryota; kingdom Metazoa; phylum Platyhelminthes; class Monogenea; order Gyrodactylidea; family Gyrodactylidae; genus Gyrodactylus; species Gyrodactylus salaris. The sequence continues at coordinate 16,364 of JJOG01004306.1, forward strand.
AAGAAATTCTAGCCCGCAGAATGTTCGGCTTGCATATAACCAAGCTTTTTCCTGGATTTAAAATACAGTAGCTTAATCTCAAAAAGAAGATCATTTTTTTGGGTGCAAAAAATTATAAATTTTTATTATTTTTTTAATTAACAAGAAAACAGAGTATTATAAATTGCTCGCTGATCTCCGATGAAATCCATAAATTGTAAAGCTTTCTTCTCTAAAGAGAGATGCAGTTGTAATGTACTTTGTAAGGTTTTTAAATTTCATACTGCTGGTTAGATAAAACCAAGGCACCGGATATACTCACGAGTAGATAAAAATAAATCTACGCATTTCATTCAAGCTAGTTGATTGATTGAAATTCATTAAGAAATTCCTTACTACTTCCTAAGATAAATGCAGAATGTACCTCTGAATCCACAAGATGCAGCTCAAAGAACGCAGAGAATTCAACAGGGCTTGAACATGCTTCAGGCTGCCCTGAGTGATCAGAACAAAAAGTGCTATCTGGATCTTGGATCTCGATCGAGATTTTATAGATAAAAATATTTTATTTCAACTTTGGATTTTGAAATGAGCATTTTTAGAAGAAGGAGGAGAAACAGTCCACACTCATCGCCACATATTTTACGATTTATATTTTACTCGTTAGTAGGTAAGAGGTCACATATTGGTAAATACCAACAATTTGCTCAACTTTCTCAACGAAATTTTTAATGTCAACACTTTTTGAGAACTTTTCTTTCAATTTTTATCGATTCGAATCTACTCAAATTCATTTTTCCAACTTGCTTCATTGATCTGAAATCGACTATGTTTTCTCTTCTTTCTGAGATGTGAGCACAGAAAACGAAACCCTACCACAGTTCTCATTTGTCGATTAGACTTTAGCAACAAAAAACTTTCAAGACAATAATTAATGATGCAACATTCACTCGATGACAATTCAGAGGTGGGGGTAGGGGTTTCACAGTACAACTACAGTTAGCGTTTGTCGTCATGCCATGTTTATTGATACTCAATTCTTTTTTTGTGTCATCCCTTTATAGATTACAAATTAACAATAAATTGTAAATTTTTTCTACAACCATTCCATACCCTAAGAGAGAGATACCCTATGCAAGTGAGTTTTCCATGTTATTTTGAGGAGAATTTTGTTTATCATATTCGTCCATTTTTTTCAATAGAATATCAGAGTTCAAGAGGTGAGTTGCTATGGTAGTGATGTAAAATTAGAAAAAACGCCAATATTTCAACTTTGGAAGACCGAGTCTCTTCCCGTCGGTTGACTTCAACGCTGAGAAAGATGCTGCAGAAATTCTAAAGTGTTTGGAGAAGAAAAGTGAGTAATCTACTCTCGAGTAGTATATCAAAGGTAACTTTTTCTCCTTCCAGAATCGAGCATTCTTTCCCTTGGCGGTTCATCTTCGTGTGAGTTTCAAGGCATTCAAACACCGAATCGAATTTTCTTAACCATCCTGAATCATAAATAGCGTCTGGTGTTCCGGTTGCGAAGCTTCTCGGCAGAAGGACCGCCGATCAGCGTTGTGAAATTAGGAAGATCTTTGATAGCAAATCTTCAACTGTGAGTTCTAATGTAATTGAGTTCTAATTTTTATTTAAAAAAGATAATTGAAACTAAAAAATTAACAAACTTTTCTTTAGAGCCTAGATGATTCTATTAAGAAAAAGTTTTCAAAAGACTGTGTAGAATTGATGCAAGAGAGTATAAGATCTACTGATGAGTACCTCGCGATGGAAATCAACGATGCACTAAGGGATAAGCTTGACAAAAATGCAATCTACGATGTCGTAATTGGTTTGTCGAATTATGAAGTTGAAAAACTGAAGGCGAAATATCAAGAGCGTGAGTTACATTTGATTTATAAATGACTTTAAATTTATAAATAAAAAAAACTTGAACAATTTTGCAAATTGAGATATGATGAGAAAACTGCACACAAAAATAGTTTAATTTTCTAGCAAGTGGCAATGATTATATTTTTTCAACGCTCTAAAGATGTCTTTCTCTACTAGTATTCAAAAAGGACTTGATCACCAATATCAAGACGGCAGTGAAGGACAAAATGTCCCAAGAATACCTAGTCACCTTCTTGGCCGGCAAGAGGCCGGAGCCGTCGAAATCGGAAATCCTCCTAAGAGACTTTGCATCGATGGTCGACATGTCTAAGGCTGCCAAGGATGCCGTCTTCTTAGCCAACAAAACTCTGTAAGTGACTCTTTCCAATTATAAACTAGATTCTGGATAATGTATGATTTTTTTCAATCCAACCGCATCTTTTAAATATTAAACCGATATACTTATTAGTAGCATGTTTTTAAATAGTTAAACAACTAATTTTACAGATAAATAAATTGTCGTAAAACTTGAAATTAAGATTTATTTCTTGGCAATGGTTTGAGACTGATCTTGTGATTATTAAATTGTTATTTCTAGAAAAAACCAGGATTGCGTTCAGACAGTAAAGTTCCTCTGCACGAGAACTAAGCCAGAATTGAGAGCCTGCTTTGAAGAATTGTACAAGGTAAGATACTCTTTCATCTGAGCGTTAAATTTGATTAAACCGTTCTTTCTGACTAAATTTTGTTAAATTTAATGTTGAAAAACTCAGACGAAATTTAAGGATCTGTATAGAAGGTATCAGTTCTATTGTTATTCTCATACGTGTAATTGAAAAATAGTTATTTTGATAAAATTATTTCTCTAAAAGGGATGAATTTCAGTAGTCCAGTCGAATTCTCATTCCATGAGCAATTGTAAAATCTTCAATATTATGTTTTTTCGACCTACTTGTAAGTAAGCTCGTGGGCAGTCGGTTTTTTGATTTTTCAAATGTAAGGAAATACTAACACAATTTCACACAACAGAGTTGAATTGAGATAAAATTTAATGTATTGATTTTAAGATTGATGAGAATGGCTTTGGCGGATTAGTTGATAAAGAGATCAAAGATAAAGATATACGCGAGGAGCTTAAAACCATCAGTGAGCAATTAATTTTCAATTACTATACTCTGAGAAAAGATCTGAGCTATAATTTCATCATTCCTATGTCAATTATTAGAAATCTTTGATGAGAATATTACGCAATCATTCTTTGAGTTGACTCTACCTCGTTCAACTTCAACTCTAAGAGGGTGCATTTTTTAGGTTTCGCCATGGCCTACCCAGAAGAATATTACACTGATCGCTTGTTCCAATCGATGAAGGGCATTGGCACTAAGGATCGTATTTTGAGAAGGATTTGCATAATGCGAAGTGAAGTGAGTGTGTGAATACAAATTGAATGAAAATTCAAATCTTTCCATTTGCACTGTAATTCTAATTGGAGTGTTTGAAAATTAGATCGACATGGAAGATATTAAGCTAGTGTATCGCTTCATCAAGAACACTGAACTGATCAAGGATGTCGAAGCGGACACGAGCGGAGAGTTCAAGGTGATGCTCAGCTCACTGATTGGAGTTTAAGTGAACACTATCGTCATGGAGACCCAAAAGGGGAAAAAATAGAAGTTTTTGAAATTTTCTCTTTATGCCGAAAAAATAAATAAAAAGTATTTCAAATTAAATCTACACTTTTCATAAGCGTACACTGTACAAAACTAATGAGTAGGTTTTAATTTGGGAATGCTTTACTTGCTTAAAATAAATATTTTTCAAATTTTGGCAAAATATTAACTTATTTTAAACAAAACTCAGAGGATGCGTTTTATCAGACTATCAAATCAAAAGTAGTTACAGCTTATTATTCTCATTCTCGTTATTTATCTTTTAACTCCTTCTATCAGAAGTATAGCTTATCTGACATAGAAAATTTTGCCTAAAATGACTAAAACTTCAATTGAAAACTGGCACCCTTAATTGCATCTGGACAACATTATTATTTTTTCTTGATGCTGATTGAATTCTCTATCAGAAAATATCTATTTCCAATGGCAATTCGAGATTCTAAAATATTCCGATAAGCTTTATTGTACAATGTACATATACTATACGATGGTGTGATTTTATACTCATGAGTAGTGCTGATATTCCGGCCAGTTGGGACTGTTTTAACAATCTATTTTTTGATAACCTCTCAGAATAATTGATAAGAAATGGACGATTTAGATTTTTTTTGAAGGAAGTGCTCCTCTGGTCAATGATTACTCCACCCCTCAAATCAGATTGAATTTTTCTGTCTTAAAAATTACAGTACTGTACTTAATTGATATAATATTTTATAATATTATATAATACATGTGCGGATAAAATAGAGTAGTTATTGTGAGTGATTGCATTATCATAGTTTACTAATTTCAGATCACGTCTTGAGATATTCCGATCGAGAGAACTTTGAAGCCAATACCTTTCAACATTTTATGGTCCATGATCAGTCGGCCGTCGAAAAAGAAGCTGGGCTTCTCCATTTTCTCGTAGAATTTTGAATAATCATAATTCTGTAGAAATGAGAGAACTTTTAATAAATATAATGTATTTAGAAGTATGACTACTTCTAAGTAAGGTTACTATTATTTTTAATAAGCACTCAAGTATATACACTTTTTTAAGTTAAAAAATTACAAAATTTTCAGTTTTTATACACCTGGGTCTACCCAGGTTAATATTAATATATTTCTTTTGTGAGAATATTTTATAACTCCGATGACAGGTAGACTAGTGGTATCAAGCTTGCTATCTACCCAGCCTCGAGGAAAAATATTAAGCCATATTTAAGGGATAAGATAGAGAATGAGGCGTTACCTTAAATTCTTCCCATTCAGTGCATACGATTATTGCGTGGGATCCTATGATGGCCTCTTCCGGACTCCTGCAGCACTCGATGCTATTCTCGACTGAAACGTAAATGATTAGAGATATTTTTTACCTTTCCCCCCTAAACAGAACCGTTCCATTTCCATTTTGATCGAGACCTCTGTCACTTTTGGGTCGTAAATCTTTAGGAAAGATTTCTCCTTGATTAATTCAGCGCACAACTTTATGGCTGGGCTTTCTCTAGAAAAATAATATTTAAACCTTTTTGTGACACAACCAACTTTAACGTTACATATCTTTTTAGGGTTATTATCGTTTTCTATAGGCAGGTATATTAATTTCCCTGACATATATAGGACACACCATGTATTTAATCCTTAATTCTAGGAGTAGAAAATTTTTTTCAGTGGATCTATAGCAGGGGTAGACATTTTTATTAGGATAGACCAATAAATCTAGTTACACAATATAAGTTTGGAAAAATGTTATCATCGAAACATATAGGACCTATAGCAGATTCAAGGTGTTCAATGTCACAGAAAATGAAGGGTTATTTTGTAGTATTTTTTTTCACACCTTCTACTTTGAAATGACTATCGACATAATCATCAATATTGGATCCATGTTCAAAGAATCTTTGAAATAATCTGTAGATGTTTTCAATATTTATGACCAATTCCTCTGATCTATTAACTAAAAAGTCGTGGGCTTGAAGCTGTCTTGATTTCATTAATCCAGAGTTAGCAGATTCTGCTATATTCGATGTCAACTTTCCAAATCTACACACTTGAAACGCGTAATCAGCCCAGTTTTGATCTGGATAGAAGGAGTAGAAAACTATACCCTTCATTTCTGTGACATTGAACACCTTGAATCTGCTAAAGTCAATTCAAGAGCCATCGTGAAAAGAGGGACGACCAGAGGTGTAAAGATCGGTCTCTGAAAAGATTTTCCGAAGTTATATTATGTAACTAGATGCATTGGTCTATCCTATAGGTTCAATAAATGTCTACCCCTGCTATAGATCA
>JJOG01004307.1:0-20446 GCA_000715275.1 Gyrodactylus salaris
TATGATCTAATAAGTGCGGCCATCATCTTACGAATCAGGCACACGAGGCACGTATTAGCTCTAGAATTACTACAGTTATCCGTGTAGTAGGTACGATCCAACGAACCATGGCTGATTTAATGAGCCGTTTTGCGGTTTTAACCATAACAGAGGCGTGAACTAAGACATGCATGGCTTAATCTTCGAGACAAGCATATAACTACTGGCAGGATCAACCAGATAATTCATAACATCACCCGTAGAAGACGGCATGACTCTACTCGCTACCTTTCAATGGCTTGCGAGGTGGAGCTGCCTTACTTTCCAATAGCTTAGGTCTAGCTCCTCGGTTCTGGTAACAAGTACCACGTTTATGAAATCACGGCCCGGACTCGCAAGTCCCGGCTCACTGGCAGCTCTTTGTTATATTAATACAGGTCAGGCTTCTACCGGCTCGAACCAACAATCTACAGGAATTATTAAGGAAACAGAGCCAGTTCCACCAACAAACAACTTTCGCATCACAATATAGAAGATTGTTCTTCAGTGCAGCGAAGCTACTTGCCGTTCAGAAAACTTACTTCAAGTTTAGAATTATAAAACCTCTTTCTAACGCTAACTTGTAATGACCGGACTTCATTTACAAGATAGGATGGGTTGCTTGAAATTAAAAATATAGAAAGAAAAAAAAAATCACTGGTTCAATAATAATAAAATACTTCATATACCAAACATAGTAGAAAAAGAGTAATAGGAAAAATAGTTTTCATTCTTTATTCCTGGTGTACTGCCTTTCGAGTAGTATGCACTCTTCACTTTCTGGATCATCAGTATTTGTGAGATGATATTCCTGAGGTTTGTGAATATTCAATTCGGCATTCTTTATGCCGTAGAAGAAGTAGATTAAAAGTCCTAGAATAAAATACATTTTATGGTTCTACTACTTGATAGTAATTTCATTCAAGAATCTTTTCTTCTATGGAAAAAATGCAATGAATAGAATCAAGTCAATACTGGAAAATGGATACCCGGAAAAAATACTCAGAAAATTCATACACGCAGGGCTGGATGTAATGGAGAAAAAGTCCGACGAACGAAGTTGAAAACACCAAAAGAAATCTTGTGCGAAAGTTGGAGAACGGTTGGGATAGGGTCAAAGTTTAAAATTCTAAACAGAAACTTCAGTACTGACCTACTCAGCCTTAGAATAATGGAACGATTCCACGTTATGAGATTACCGCCCACACTACGCAAAAAAGTGAATCTCATGCATTCCTTACAATTACGATGGCCAGGATGAAAGTTTTTCTGATTGAAGAACTGATGATTTCGGTTGAAATATATATTTTCTTCATATAAATTTAGTTTGATTTATCTGTAAACAGAAAAAACTTTGAACTTTTTTAGAGAATATAAATTCTTTTTCAAAGATTTGATACATCTTCTGACTCTTAAAAAAATTCTCTCTATAAGTTCAGTACAGTTCTTTGAAAAACTGAGTAAAATAATGAATTATACGACAAATAATTTGGCAAGTATCAATTCTGATGGAACCATCAAGAAAAAAAGAAATTTTTATGATTATAAAAAGCTCATCTTACGACCAGATGTAAACAAATACTGATCGAACAAAGAAAGTTCTTCAAAGTTGTATAATTTGGCTAAATTCTAATATCGGTCGTTTTTGTATTAAATGTATATTGTATAACTTAAAAGTCGACACATAAACCTTAATAAAAAAAAGTTCGGATTTTTTAAACTCTGCTTCGAATTTGCGTCATAAAACATTAATTGTATAAGTTATCGACCATTTTTAATTTTACTTTTCATCATGTTCACAAAGCTCTGTTGATAATTTCGGTCAATACAACGTTTACTGTGGATGTCTACTACTATCAAGATAAACCCAAGAGTCTCATTGTGCCTTATAAAGATGGCAGCAGAGGACTGCAATATATTATTATGACCAATAAAAAATTCTGAGACATGAATACTCAGACTCATTTTTTATGTAAAGTCTCGCCAACCATGTGAGTGCACTCAAGATAGGAGTTAACCCTCTTAGGCCTACTCTAAGATTCTCTTTAAATTCGGTTTCCATCTATTAATAGAGGACTAAGAAAGTAGATAATGCTGGTATGAAAACGTGAAATTAAAAAGAAAACACATAAATTAATTCTAAATGTTGACGCCTAAATGATATCGAGTCAAAAGAACCACTTGCTTTAAAGTCTCAACTATTTTGTATTTATGTAGAGTAGACTTATGCACAAAATTAATTTTTGAAATGCTCATACAGGTAAAGTCCTCTTGAAAGTGTAGAAAATCAACCCTCTTTTTTCAACATGTAAAAAATCGATAAATTACTTATAAGTAATATATACATTTTTGAAAATAATTATTCATTTTTAAAATTACTGAATTTAATTTTCTTAGTGTCATTAGTTAGAGAATTTTATTCTAGTCATTTTTCTTACCTAAACTATGGTATTGTTAGCTTTTTTCACTAACGAATTCCCACTGTAAAGTCTGAATTCTATTTTAAAAATCAATAATCATTCTAATCCCAAATTGGAGATATTAAAAAGGGGTCTTCTCATATGAGGCTCCAAAGGGGTCTTTTGTGACTTAAGTTACACACAACAATGAATCATTGCTCAATTCTCATTGGTCAATACTCCTAGGGTTACATATTTCCTGTAATACAATTGTGAAATTATGAGATTTTTCGCTAGAATTTGAGTTTCATAGCCGAGTCTTGGTCTATTTAAGTTTACATGAGGGGTTATGATTTGAAGGGAGGGGGAGAAATCGTTTAACAAGTAAACGAAATCGAACCCACGCCATATGAGGAGTCATATATAAAGTGACTCAGTAAGAATCATTCCTCAATAAGGCAAACAAATCTCGCGAGGAAAAAAAGTAATGCAAACTTGTTTGTTAAACTGAAACTTTGACAATAGGGTCCTAACTCAGTAGTCTTGCTATCTAGTCGTGTCTAAGGAAGCGGTTTCATTAGATTAGCTGTTATAAATCTTTAACTTTATATATTTCTATCAGGACTCATCAGTACAGCTATCCTCACTCCCGACTGGGGGACGACCTTATGAACAGTTTTCTGAGTCTCAAAGTCATACAGGTAAAAAATCCATGAAGGTACTCAAGAAGGCTAAAATCGTAAATATATATGCTTCTTTCCTTAATTTATTTTATCATAAGGCAATGAGTCATTGCCAATTACCAATAAAATTGCTTTATTCCTAAAATTAAGTTTAGAAAACACACTCAGGGAAAGTAGCAATCTCATTGGTTATTTTCTCATGATGAAGTAAATTGAAGTTAAGGGCTCCGTCTAAGCTAATACGATCAAGATTTTAGCTTTTTAAGTTACCCTCACGGATGTTTTACCTGCATTCTGTTTCTGAAATCTATTTATTAGTCATGCACATTCCAAGGCTCTTTTGATTGATAAAGAGTTTATAGAATGAATGTCAAAAGTGTTCTTCACTCCTGCAAAGAACTCAACAACTGTGATTAAGGATTTTATTTAAAGATGAACTTCTATTGGTCATTTTTCATAAACCAATAGAAACAGAGTATGACACTCATGGCTTTGTTGCAAAACTACGTGGAGCAATATGGAATTCTAAGTTCGTTGAGGCTAATATTTTTTTTCGGAAATTATTCAGACTTATTTTCGAATGATGATCCGACGTCTCCCAGGGGGTCGAGGGAGTCCAGAGAGGTGCTAATACAATATCTACAGATTCCTCATTTTATCTTATAAATGTGAACGGATTCATATAAAAACCGAACTAATATTCTTCCGACTTGAACAACAGAAAGACATACCAAAAATGTTCCATAGAGTGAACCGAATCCAGGTCGGCTGAGATAATTGGACCATCAGGTTGATATTCAGGAATATGGCGAGGACCGGCAGATATGGCAACAAGGGAACGGAAAAGTAAAATGATTTGATTGTCTCTTTATCTTGTGGCACTTGGGAAATGTAATACACAGACAGCAGAATGACTATTTAAAGGAATGTTTTGAGTCACAGAAACCTCCAAAGACCCTATATCTGCTTGGAAAGTTTTGGTTGACACAACTTTCGGCCAAGTGCAAGATTTTGTAAAAAGTTTAGTGATGATACTTTTGAAGAGGTCTTACAAATATTAAGGTAGGAATAACTCACTTAGTATAAATAAAATTATCAAGACAAGAATAACTGTACTGAGAACTTTGTGAATTTCGTTATTTGAGAAATATTCCTTCAGGCAGAGAGCCAAGAAGATTGAATCCATCCAAATCACCGCTGTCAAGTAATTCACTGTCTTGGATGATGTGGAGGGTTCGTTATTCCCTGATTGGCCTTGACGGCTTCCCGTGCCCTCGTTCAGCTTATCGTCTTCATTGTCTGAGATTTTAACTATGGGATCAAAGTTAATGAGATTTTTTTGGCCAATCAACCTATACATTGTGAATAGTGCATGAAGTAATCATACTTCTGCACATGATTGGTTCATCAAGTATATATGCAACTTTGGAAAAATCCACACCTACTTGAGAGTGAGTTGCAATAGTAATTCCGCATAATTCTATCATTCTAGCATTGAGCAATGATATCCTTAATATTACTCTTGCTGCAAAACTGTTGTGGACAAGTCTATCTGAGTGTTGAGGATTAAAACTATTCATGAGGAGAAATTTTCGATTAAATTCTCAAATGAGCGATACTATTCGGAAAAAAAACATTTTTGAACCATCGATACTAGGATGGACCATGGAAAAATTATAATTACTTACTAATTATTACACCTTTCTTTTCACTTAAAACTCTTTTTTATAGCATCTTATTCGAAAACAGTATTTTCATACATCTTTCAATGATTCCTTAGAATATGATGAGGAAATTCCGATTCATTAGCAATCAAAAAAATACATTTTCTAATTTTGAAACATAAAATAAGTATGAAAATACTGTTTTCGAGTGAGATACTGTAAAGAACAGTTTTAAGTGAAAAGAAAGGTGCATTATGGTTTAGGATATACACCTGTATCATATTAGTAAGTATTCAACGAACATTTTTCAAAAAAAGATTTTCATGTTCCACCCTACCACTACACTGCATTGTAATGTTCAGCTTCAAAACACATTTAGGAATTGAGTGATCATAGTCAAACTCACTAAAAATCAATTTATCATCAGCGACACAAAGGGAGTGAATTTTCGACAACCCCATTTGTCACAATTGGTTTATTGTTCTTAAATATTCTTAAAAGAAGTCTGAGGAGAGACTATATTTTAGCATGATTAAACTGTTTTCCATGTTGAAAATTGTCAACTTCCGAAATAGAGTGATTAACAAAGTTTAACATTAAAATCCTCTGAAAAATGAGAAATTGCTGTGCGAAAAAAAAGATCGATAATCCTCTTCTATAATATTTGCGTGAAATGTACTCTTTCTCCTCTGTTGATTGCATTCATACACTTGACTCAATATATTTTTTCGATTAAATAAAGGTAAGTACAAGAATTGTATAATATTTCTTGTTCGTTTGATCACAAATCTATATTTATTAGAGTAAGATACAGAGGTTACAATCTTATTTGGTTATTTAACCCCCTCAGACTCCTGGGGACACCCATGCCTCATCAATTTTAGCCTGTTTTATTACTCGAAGCAAGCCTCTGTACAAGCCAAAACGGTGGTATATTCATAGTTTTCTGCCAACGATTTTGATTACAGGAGTGAATAGTTATCTTTCATTTCGTGCTCAAGAAGTTGCAACAGGAGAAAGAAGAGGTGTACGTTTGATGAGATAACAAAAATATTCAAAAGGGAAAAATCTTCCATCTATGAATCGTCGAAGGGGTCGTGCATGACGGGGTGGACCTTCAGGCCATAACAGTTGAACGAGGAAGATGTTTTAATGTAAAGATCGAAATAAATTTTGGAGAGATTGTGTCAAACAGTTATTAGAAATATTTTCTAATTTTCACACCTTTAAATATAAAAATAAGATTGTTCACTCTTTTCCTTTACAAGGTAACCCATTAAGACACCAGTGTCCCAACCCATAACGTATAAAATAGGAAAACTAATAAAAACTTTAAAAAAATAGATCATTAGAAAAAATCGGAAGTAAATATCTATTTCTATCAATAATATCAGTACTTCGAATGGTTACAGCAATTAACAAACGTTTTATGATGCTTTAATGGCCAAGACCATTCAGTATTTATATTTATTCTCCTATGGATGAGTCTCATAAGTTTGAGTCGAAAATCCGTCTTATTTCATTGGACCAAATTCGAATTTTGGATTGGGGAACACGGAATTGAAAAATAAAAACTGTAGCGATCAACAGTCATCAAAAAGGGGTTGCTTAACATCCTCAAGAATAGGAGTCTGAATTAGTAATAAAATTTTAGATTTTATGAAATTCATAAAATCAATCACATAACACTCCGGGAATAAATGTCCAGCATTTTGATGAATTGAGTTTCATAGCCGAGTCTAATTCTCTTCGGGTTCACATGATACGTTATGATGGGAAGGAGGGTTTGAAACTATTTACAAAGTAAAATCATTTCGAGAAGGGAGGATACCGGAATCGAACCCACACCATATGAGATATCCTAATTATAGGACTTGGGACGCCATACATCTTATACCTTCAGAATTCGAGAATTATTAGCCAAGACTAACGCAAAATTATGGAATAGGTCGATTTATGCGACCCATAATTTCCTTTTTTTATTGATTTTTTGCATGTTGTGCTAAATTTAAATTTTATTCTTCTTCGTTGGCATGACTTTTTTAAACCAAGAAAGAATCTAAGAAATTACCATTATATTCGATTGTAAGCTGAGCTCGATATTTCCAATTCCCTATTGATCAGATAACAGAGAGAATTGTCATTTTGATACATAATACACTCATGTAACAATATCTAGCATGGGGATATCTATCCCAAGGAGTTAATACTTTGAGATCAATAATTAATTATAAATATTCCCCATTTTCAATAGAATCCTTAGCTAAAAGTACTCTTGTAAGAATTCCTACACTCAATAGGAATTATGACAAAGGACATTTTTCATAAAAATATCTTTGAAAGAGAAATAATCCAACCCTACTCTGATTGTTTTTTAAAGTTCTAATGCAATTTATCATTAGAAATTTATTGGAATTTCGATTTTATTCTATAAAATTAGTGAAATTTTTATGTTCTCTTGCTTTCATGCCAACGTTTAATTTCACGTTGAACTTTTTCAGATCTTCTGTCAAATCACACTTGTTAAAATTCTTGCTACAATCTTTATTATCAACTTAAGAGGTATTTTAATAATTCACTTTGATACTCTGTATTCTCAATATTCTCTTACAAAACACAATAAATCTCAAAAGAACTACTCAATCAACAAAATTGGATGTCATGAGAACATTTTCCATTTGGAAAAGTCTTTAAAAGACTTGAGTATCATATACCTTAGTTATTCGAAAATTCAGTTTATCGATCGAGTCCCATTCTGAATTTTGTTTTGCTCCGGTAATTTTGTATTCGGATCTCATAATCATGAATCGATATTCTCTAGTACTCTGAGTTTCATTGAAAATTGTGAATTAAACTAGCTGAACCGTCCACGCTTCGCTGTGTAGGGGGAGCTCTGAGACGGGACAAAAGGGGAAGAGGGAGGGGTTGGTAAACAACGAAACAGTGGCCAAATACATTTTTTCGTATTTTTAATAGGCCTCTCAAAATTTCATTTTTTCAGGACCCATTGGGTTCCGGAGATTAGCGCAGAAAAATAATTTTCTCTATTTTTGCTATATATAAGGTAAGATAAACACTCACTTTCTGTTAAATCATCTTCTTCGTCATAATTTTCGGATCTATAATAATGGGAATAAATCTTTAGAATCTTTCTTAAATGTGAATGTATTCGATTTTAGGTCAAACTTATTTGTTCACATATTTTTATAACTCACACGTTATACAATTAGTTACTTTCGAAAGATAGCATCAAATTTCTTAATTTTTCGGAAACTTGTTAACTGATAAAATAAATTTTAAAGAGGAGAATATCAAGAAATATTGTATCATCAACACTTTTCCCAATAAAAGATTTCCAATAAAAGATTTTTTTAAGAATTTTGGATATTTTTGAATATTGCACTGAAAAGAATCTTTTTAAGCATAAATTCTCAGTTGAAAGAATGTATTTTGGCATCCTGCTCATGATATACACTTTTATTTATCATTGTATTCTTCTTGACAAAGTTAAACGACGAATTCATCACTGATCTAAGTTAAAAATTAACTTCAATGAATTTATAAAATAGTACTATAGTATTTCGATTGAGATTTTTTAAATTTTCAACTATGTTTCTAAACCTAATACACGATTAATAAAGGACGGTTTGATTATTAGTTCATAACTTATAACATTAACAAAGTCTGTGATAAAAAATAACTACATTTAAAAATTATATTTTCACACTAATTTTGTTGACAAATATTAGGTAAATATGTGATCTGTCCCTTGATAAAACTGTTTAGGGAAAAATTAAAATAGAGTAGATTGGTTTTTTCAGCCCTATAAAGTAGATGGTGTATGCTGTGTGAACTTGAAAGAGATTGACCAATGAGGTTAGGCTGATTAGAGGTTTTAAGCTAGGCCTGCATTTTATTGCACTATTCGTGTTATCTTATAGCTTACTTTGTGCAATTGTCGACATTATTTTCTACAAGTGTTAATTATTACTCGGAACAAGTGCATAGCTCTGAGACTAAGATGAGAATGACTTTATCATCCTTGAGAAACATGGACAATTTCAGGAAAGCAAATAATTGTGCAGATATTATTGAGAATCAATGCAATAATAATTCCGCAGATTTCTCACAAGAGCTTTTTATTCTGATCATACAGATCAAGAGGATCGTAGATATCTCTGACTGTCTCCTCCGGCACCTCGGCCACTTTCGGCTGATGATATCTCAGGAGCAAGACACTGGTGCATACTAGTGAGTAAGCTAACAGCGTTCCAGATGACATCATTTCAACCAGCGAGGTTAGATCGAGGAATATAGCAAACAGCGCTGTCAGAATTCCCGGGAATATGGTGGCGTAAATTGGGGTTTCCGTTTTCGGGCAAACTTTGGCCAAGAATCTAAAGGAAAAGGGATCTTCAAAACTCTACCAAGCTGATAGGTATTTGGCTTTTCAAGACTTCAAAATCCCCTCGAGGTATCAATGCACCCAGCTCAATAGTAGACCGTGTATTTGTAGACTTGTCAAAATAAATTGCATTCTAATGGCTTTCAAAAAAGTATTCTCTCTAAATCAAAATCTTCTGTGGCTAGGTTTTCATTAGAATTGAAATTATGAAAGAATTTCATGTGATAAGTCTTTATTTTGGAAAGTTCCCCGTCGATACAATTCAAAAATTTGAATATGACGCGACATTTTTTCCCTAGGATACGCACTGAATCAAGCTTTTGCAAGGTATTCTTTAGACAAAAATCTATATGTTAATGTGTACACTCTCAAGCTTGCTTTGTGCATATTTCTTGCATTAAGTGTCATGAATTGTCACTTTTATGGTTTTTTGTTCATTCAATTTAACTTTGAATACATCTGCATTCGGTACATGTTGCAGGCCGCCGTTTGTGCCTTTCATGCATCTAATACAGAGATAACGTGTTCTGTTGAAGATCCAAAACCGTGAACTCTTAGATAATGACATGGAAAGTGAGAGAGGTACCTTTTCATGAACAGGTCTTTGTACAGTTAAATCGATATAACAAGACTTGATCAGAGATAATAATAAATTCACCTACAAATATGATAGATAACTTTGATAATTTATGCAGAAGATCTCTCAGTTTTAGAAGCCTGTGAACAAGAATGATAAATTATCATTGATAATTCATTACTAGGGTTTTCAGAGAATATGCTAAAAAATATTCTTTGGAAATAAAAATAGTAATTTTTTACCAGAAATGTGCTCAAAATATGCTTTATTTTTATAACAATTATGCCTAAAATAATAAACTCGGCCGCAATAAATAAATTTAAATGAGAAGCGAAAAACTTTTATTTTGGTTTAAATTGTGTCTTAAAATAGAACTCTATGTCACTCTAACTGTTTAAATGAAAAATCAAAATTAATTATGTTGACAAGAAATTTCAAAAAAGGAAATTAGCTCAATAGATCTGCTAAACCCTCTGAAATGCTTTATTTATCTCAATATGCTTCTCTAACTCCTAAACAAAAATATCTAGAGAAGACATCTATTTTTGAAAAGTTATTTATTTTTAACTTGATAGAAGGAAGCTTTTTGGGAGCCTCATTCATGACCAATTTCCTGTTGTTTGAGACTGTTTCAAACCAGGATTTGAGAAAGAAAGCATGAATAAATGAAGATTATTTTCATAAAATCAATGTTTTGATTAGGATAAATAAAATTCTATCAATGACTTTTAATTCCAAATGACACATTTCAGTGTAGCGAATCATGAACCGAAGGAACTTTAAAGTTTTGGATGAGTGATTATTAAGATGAAACGCTTGTCCAATAAAATTTATTTGATTATTTTTGATACAAGTCAAACATCCAGATTGGAGCCGTTCACTTCAATTTAATTCATCATGAGAAAATAACCAATGAGATTGCTACTTTTCCTTGGTATGTGTCTATGAGTGTGTTTCCTAAACTTAATTCTAGGAATAAAGTTATTTTATTGGTCATTGCTTTATGCTGAAATAAATTGCTAAGAAAAAAAGCTCTATATAATCACGGTTTTAGCCTTCATCGAGTGCCTTCATGGATTTTTTATTGTTTTCTCATGTGTAAGTAACCTCTTATTAAACTCACGAGAATAAAAGGCCGTCCTTAGCCATGGCATAAATGATTCTAGGCAATGGGAATTGGGAGCCCAACAGACTGGAGACGAGGCCGAATACCGACCCGAAGCTCACAACCCAATGATACCATTTCTCAGAGCCGGTGACAATCCGAAAGGCTGAGATTATCGAAAATTCATAAGTTACAAGGGAGGCATCATTGAAGCCGATCATCAAGCTTATAACCAGGCCAACACTCAAGTACAATGATAGACAAATCAACAACGTCAGAGAGATGGCTATCGAGATGGACCGCATGGGATTTTTGGCCTCTTCCCCAGTTGTCGCGATTATATCGAATCCCACAAAAGCGTAGAAGCAGGTTGCTGCTCCACGGAAAATCTGAAAGAAAAATCTTTAATTTGAGACTGTTTATAACTTTTTAAATCAATTATTTGCCTCTATGTAGGGCGCGAAGAAAATAAGCTTAATTGTGAGAATAACGATTTAATTATATTTATGCAAAAAATACTATTTGTACTGGTCAAAATAGTGAAAGAGCTAATATTATAATGTACTTCAATAGTGGACCTGTACATTAGAATTTTCGAAAATGAAGTACTTACGCACTTGATATGAAAAAATATATTCAAGTGTAGCAATAGTTTCATATGAAATCGTGCTTGTACGAGAAGAAATCTCGATACTCTCAGAACTGATGCAGCCATATCGTACGATGATATCGTATGATTGGCTTTCGATATCGAAAAACATATAGGATATCGAGTTCGACATTGGACAGATCTATTCCATAGCCGTGTTCACAAAGGATCAATCATACTTTGCGTGACATTTATTTCCTTGGATACGCACCAGAATAAGACGAATTTCCTCTCAAACTTTGACAACGTATTCTCCAAACAAGAATCTGCTCCAGAGATAAATGAAGATTAGCTTAGAGAACATTATTCTGAGTTTTAAGCTCAATAGGAAAATTGTTTCAGTGCGTATCCAAGGGAAAACATGACGTGCCTAATTCAAATTTTCAAGTACATTATCACATTATCACTCTCATAATTTCACCCCGAAGTTGTATAATTCTAGTTTATATTATACACTGAGTAACTCATCTTATAAAAATCGATATCCATTCTCAATCTCTTATCGGTTAGATTTCCCTTTGATGTTTTCTTCAAATTAATATTTTCAAGAATTAATGACTTGAAATATGGCAAGAACTATTCGTAGACATGTTTCGACCTATCGGGTCTCGTCAGCCGAGCCCCTGAATAGGATCTTGCCATATTTTAAGCGATCAATTCCATCAAAAGAGCGAATCTCGAAGAAAATAACTGAAGCGACCCCTTCCAATGCCATTCCCAAACAAACGAAGGGTTCCAGACATTCCCGGGCCCTTACTCTCCTCATCCATATGACAGAATAGACTAGTGATGTCCTCAACTGGACGCTCACAAAAAGCATTGGCTCTTTGTCTGAACTGAAAGGATCAATTACTCCATTCGCAAAACAAGGGGCAGTTAACCATGTGAGATTCCAGGGTCTCTTCTGAAATCCTATCAAAACTTTATCCAGATCTTAAAGCTGATGGTAGCAGAAGACCTTGATTATATCTCAAAAAAATATACCTCCTGTTTCTCGTAATATCAAAGTTTCCTCAAATCACACTAATTTAGACGTTGATCTCCAATCGAGTCTCATATGATAACCACTTTCTGCAGCGTATGATTTCCCAAAATGAGTTCCAGACTTCTCACCAAGTTCTTTGATGGCCCAGGCAAATGACCCATTCAAATCAAATGATCCTACTGAATGGAGTATTTAGTCCCAAAGGAGAAATATAATTCCGGATTTCTGCTCAAATCAATTCTCAGGAATGCTCATAACACCCTTTCAAACGCCTCTCACTATGAACTGAAGCAGCTAATCTCTCAACACAGACCGTGTTTCTTCTCAATCACGGAATGATGGCTAAATGACACTATCCCTTCCAGCAAAATTCCAAACTATACCTCTGTTCGAACTGATCGTCCAAACAGGGTTGGTGGGGGTTTAATATCCTATGTCAATTCAAGTTGAATGATACTCAACTCATATATCTTCCATGCTTATGAAGTTTCACCTATTACACTGCATCTACTAAAATCACGTCAGGAGGTCCTCAAGAATCAGTTATTGGACCCTGACTCTTCAACTTGGTCATATCAAATTTTCCCTTTAACGTCTCAGCCTCATTGATGATAAAAAGAAATGATGTAATTTGGTTCCTCCTCCTCTATCCTTCCATCTCTTCTTCACTAAAAAAAGACCTTGGCATCATCTACAATAAAAAGCTTAGATTCGAGAAAAATTCCAAAAATTTAAAAAGAGCTGCAAATACGAAGATCTTTTTTCTCACTAAATTTGACAATTCAACAAAGCGTTTTTCCTGCTAGTCCTCGACTATGAATCAGCTTTTAGCCTTACGATCACAAAGAAGACTCTAATCAATACA
Organism: Gyrodactylus salaris; assembly: GCA_000715275.1. NCBI lineage: Eukaryota > Metazoa > Platyhelminthes > Monogenea > Gyrodactylidea > Gyrodactylidae > Gyrodactylus > Gyrodactylus salaris. Next base: position 13,351 of record JJOG01004307.1, read on the forward strand.
GAAGATGTACAAGTTCCTACAAACTGCCCTACAAAGAAGCGATTACAGTATGAAAATAATGACATGAAAAATTATTTCATTCAGTTCGATTCTTTCTGCACGTAGCTTTTTCAAAAAGAAGCTTTAGTAAAATTCATTAGTTTTACTCGAAATGAATGTAAAATTTTTAATCCAGGAATTATTATTAGGTTCATTAATTCCTAAATTGTGAATCATAAAAACTGAATATTTTGCAAGTAGGAAGAAAGAACTTCTTAAAAATCTTGTCAAGTTTCAGAGTTATCATCTTTAAATGTTGGATACTCCTACGGGGAAACACTGAGTCTTGAAGGAGTAAAGTACGGACAGTCACTTACCCCTGAAATTCCGTTGGGATTGAATGAATACTTGGCCTTTGTATCACTTTTGGCGAGACCCCAATATTCTGTATTGGCATAACTTGCGCCAACAATAGTGATGAAAATGGCAACGATAATATTCAAAGCATTGAACAGTGTCGTACATCTAACGGATTCCTTAACTCCAATCGACAATATGAATGTAACAATGAGCGATAAAAGGGCCGCCACTAAATCATATTCATAATTGAAATAGGGCACAAGGCCGAGGTTGGTTTTGGTCCAAATCTTTATTCTATTCGAACAGACATTGTCAATAGCTTCAGATAAGGCGCGAGCATCAGCCGCTGTACCAATGACGTATTCCAAAACTAGATTCCAACCAATGATAAAGGCGAATAGCTCTCCGACTGTGTAATAAGAGTAGGCGTAAGCGGAACCAGTTGTCTTTGGAACTCTTGAACCGAACTCTGCGTAACACAAGCCAGCCAAGAGACTAGCAAATGCAGCAATCAAATAGGATATAACAGCTGAAGGGCCAGTTATGTGCAGGACAACTTGTCCTGTGACGACATAGAGACCAGCACCGAGAATGCTCCCAACACCGAGATTCACTAGGTCAAAAGTTGATAACACTTGGGAAAGGCTGTTCTTTTTGTCTTTAATGTGATTTGATGAAGTCTTGCGTCTGGATATTGTGTTGAAGAAGTCTGAAATGCCTTCTCTAAAGAAGGTCATATTATAAGTTATTTCAAAAGGAATCTAAATTTCTTTGATAAATACTTAATTTCGTTAAACAAATTACAAAGTTAAAGTCGTTTTAAAAATTATTTAAAAAATCTTCAAATTTAAATATTCTTTGCAGTTTGCAAAAATAAGTTTTCTATGGATTCCTTACGACATTGATACATAGAGCTTTTGAGCTTTTTAATTCTGATTAAGTCAAGTTAGCGTTCTGCAAATTTATGAACCAGATGCAACGAATCTTATGCAGACATAAAGTGATTTAAATTTTAATCTCAGACTGAGATTCTCAGTTTTTGCTAATGCTTATTGCTAAAAACAATACCCAAAGATGCAATTCATTTTCGTTTGTCCTCTGTTCTCTATCCCTTTATTTATTTGTCCTGAACTCCCATTTGTTGATCTCCAAGCCCCTTGTGTCCATCCTTAAGTATGAAAAATATGTAGTACAATGATTGTACTCACAAAATTCGTTTTATAATTTTTAAAGGGTAACGATCTTGAGAATTGAATTTCTGTATGTGGCCAAGCTATTTAAAAAACATATATGAATCGTTTCGGTCGAAAATTACTGAGCAATGCTCACTGAGCACGAAAGTTTTCCATGTGGGAAAATAAAGAAATGATGTAATATATCTACTTATGAGTAGTTGGATTAAACTTAATTACGTTTAGGATTGTTTCTGAATAAAAAGGGTGTCATTTTTGCATCTTTTTCATCCTCATTTATCTCATTCCATGAATTTTGAAATCTTTATCATTGAAATGTGGATTTACCCTGGCACCAATTGAAAGAAAGTCATCTCTCCATGACTCATAATCTGTTTTATTTCTCATTCATTGAACAATATTCAAAAAACTTAGGTCAAAAGTGTAGATGAACCAAACTCTGGTTACCAAAGAATATAGTAATTTCTTCAGTATTTATTGTTTAAATCAGATCTAATTTTGGTAACCAAAATTTGTTTCATATTCGATCTCCACTTTGAATGAGAATGTAACAATAATTTTACCGCGGGATAGTTAAAAAGAGACTTTTTATGATTCAAAAATTTCAATGAATTATAGTAAACGAAAAGGCTTCTAATCTCTGCATAACTTTCGCAGAACCAATCGTTCTTATAGATATAAAATCGTAATGAAATCACGAAAGAGCACATCTGATAATCACTTTATTTTGGGTCTATCCTAATTTGAAAATTAGAATTTTCTCTTCTTGGATACGCATTGAACTACTAGTAGTAATATTAAGCAGACAATTTAAAATAATATTATGAAAATTGGAGTTTAATGAGGTTCATTCTAACTCTTTGGACAAACGAAATTCCGAGATCTATCAAAGAACAAGAAGAAAACAACTCGATAAGTTTCTTGGATGTCAAAATAACAAGAAGAGAAGATATTAGAACGTTGAGAAGGAACATTTTCTCACTTTTTTAAATTGGAATAATGAAGATTGTCAGACCGAGAACTAAGAAAACTCAAAAATATATTTTGTAGAAAATGGTTATCCAGATAAGATATTAAGAACATTCTTGAACAGAGAAGAAAGAGTTCCGAATGATGGAGAAGACAACGAAGAAGAAGATCAAACAGTTTTCATGAAACTTAACTTCAAAGGAGACGGGTTTTGCCAAGATTTACAGAAGAGGTTGGTCAGTCAGTAAAATCTTTGACGGAATTCGAAAATACTATTTGATATCATTTGGATAGAAACTGTAGGAAACTCAAACTTCGGACATACACAAATCAAAGAACATTCAAGAAGAAATGATTCAGCTGTTAGTCAACACCGGATACAATGTGATTGTATAATTGTATAATCAAGCTTCCAAGTCTAGAAATCCTGAAGATGATCAAAGAGAACATTTTCATAATGAAGATGAGACCGAATCTTTGTAAGCAACTCAATTACATTCACAACCTATCCCTACCTTTTAAGGATTTCATTTTCTTTCAACTCAATTTTATTAAGGCCATTGAAGAATAAACATTTTAAGAGTTTATAATAATTTACAATTTGAGAATTTTTAAAGAATTTTGATCATTTAAACATTTTTATAACCATAAAAATATGGTTCAAAAATATGTAAATACATTTTATTTAAAAATTGATAAGAATTGATATTGAGAAAAGTGTAAAGATAGTGAATTTGAGAAATGATTGAATAGAAATTATAAATTGTAGCTGTACTTGACTCAATTTGTAATTTCTACAAATTACGAATAAATAACTTTCTAGATTGCTGTTAACTACGGCTGCTTTTGAAGAAATTATTCCATTATCTTCAAGGTTAAGAACGATTTTCTTCACAGCTTTGAGGTTTTCACAATAGTATTCAACAGCACTTAGCCAACTCGTTTGGCCCCAGCGCGTTAAAATCGGTTGTGGAGGATCTCCGATATCTATATACATCTTCGATATATCATCATCAGTGATGATATTGGTAGAAATCTATATTTTAAAACCAATGAATTCATTTACGAGTCATACGGACGTACCCAATACGATACGTCAATCCTTTGCGTTAAATTTTCAAGTGTTCAACTTTTAATGCAGATCGAATTTTGTCTAAAGAATACAGCGCGTATCCGAGGAAGAAATTGTCGCGACAAATTCAAATTTTTGCGTTTTTTTCAAACAAACATTGATCGTTGGGCATTGACAAGTTGACAGAATAAAGACTGTTGAGGTACACTATCAGATGAGCTTTTTCATAATCTCAATTGTGTACAAAATGTAGTGTCTAATTCCACTCTGCGCCAAAAAGTGGTCTTGTAGAAACACTTTGATTCAGTTCTCTGCAGCATCTTTGTGGGTGTGTAGTGAATGCATGTCTATCCATCTTGCTGAATGATTATAATTTAAATTACTTGTGACTTTACGCCAAAGTTGATTATTTCTCACTACTCTGCTCATCTCTGTTCGCTAACAATTCTCCTATTTTTTTTTCTTCGCTTTGATTCCAGGATTAACAACAGAGAATTGTGTAGGCGAAAGAAATTATATATAGAAATTCTTCCTTCGCTCCCTTATATGCTCCAGTAATTATGGAATGAAGGAGATAATGAACTGCATAGTTTTCTTTTCTCGTTCCATCAATGATACACTGGAAAATTTCTCATTAAAATAATATAGAAATTAACTCAATTCTTAATTTTTCCACATGTTGACCAGATAGTTTTGCATTCGAAGGACTACAGCGGGTATTAGAAATAACCTTCGCATGCCTTTTTCATCCACTTGAAAATTTCCCGCGAAAATGAGAAGTCGTTCATTAGAAAGGCAATCACTTATTGTGTCATTCTTGAGAAGGAGCCCTCTAAACTTGTGTCATTTAATGTTTAAGACTGAGCCAAACGTTTGGATAAGATTACATTTTCGTTAAACAGGGACACTGGTGTCCTGTTAAGAAAATACTACTAGAAAAATGCATCAAAATTTATCACATTTTAAAGGAATGAGCTTTTGATTGGTGAAATTATCTTCTCTAATTATTAATTATACAGATATTCAAAGTTTTGCTATCAACAAAAATGCCATTTTAATCATCCAAATTTTAATTTTCCAAACACTTAAAACCGATGTAACTTTGATTTAAAGATGGTCATTCTACGAAGTTAAACTTTTTTCAAAATAATGCACTGTTCTCCGAGAAAACCATGTTTAAATCATTTTCTCAACTTTTAGACTAAGGAAAATTTCAAAAAATGAAATTACCTTATTCTGAAGTAAAAGTTGAAATTCAAGATTTGAGAAAAATTGTATTAATATCTAAGTAACCAAAGGATTAATGTTAAAACTGTTAGGGAGTCGTTTTCAGCATGAAATGTGTGAATCAAGGATACTACTCGTCTTGAGGCAACGTACTGAATGTAAAATTTAGCCGTTTATTGTTTAAATGGTTTAAAAGTTTAGAAATGGAGGATAACGCAGCCAAATCAAGGAGGTCTAGTCTCCCGATAGATTCTAGAAGAAGATCCACATTCTACGGCTATAGATTCAAGAGATTCAGGAGTGAAAAAATCTTTGATTGGAGAAGAATATATGGAAAAGAAAACTCTTCTTTAGTAGAGTTTAGGTTTGATAGAGTAGATTGAAGATTCATTCAAAAGAAGCAACTTTCAGCCGCATGAAGCCATTTAACTAGATTATTGGGTTCCACTTGCTCTTCGCTGCTTGTAAGAAATCCATTTTTGATTAGAATTATGACTTGTGGATCCTAAATACCAACTCCTACCTAAATAATATTATTCTCTGCGTTCGGTGGGATTTCAAAGGTTTAATCCCATATGAGCTGCTTCCAAATCGAACCCACATTGGCGAGCCAACGCACAAGCCACTGATCCAACTCACCAATGATGCCACTTTCACTGATTTTGATATCTGATGTTCTCGTCAATCACTATGCGGCCCTTCCTATTCTAGACTCTTCTCCTCAATCTCAGAACCTGTAGCTAATTTTACATAGGTTTTCTCAGTGCCTAAACACGACATGGCCTGTTTGCAAATTAATTTCAAAGTAGTTTTCACGTACTTCCAAGTAGTAGATGATCGATACCCACCTATTGCGTACTTGAGAGTTCCAATAAGGACGAAACGTTATGATCTACTTTCACTGATTATTGATTTGTTCTAGTTAAAGTTTGACGTATTCGCCTAACTATTTACAAAATATTTTGCCTTTTTACTTTTTCTTAATACATTAATTGATCGAGGATTTTGCAGTGTTTTTCTTCAGCAATTGACTGTAAGTGGATGATTGCCTTCTTTTTAACCCTTCTATGCCCACAGGAACACTGATGTCTACCAAATGCATATTTTTAATTTTTTGATATTCCAATTCTATGAAGAAAAACTATTCAAAAGTTTGAAAAAAGTTTCATAGCAAAATATGCATATTTTTCATGGAAATATTTTTAATACGATCATTTTTTATAGTTCTTACGATTTCTGGATAGAAAGTCATTCTTTAAATATGAATAGCACATTTGATAGTCATTTTTTATAACATACATAATCTATAATATCCTTTATGCGTCATAATATGTGAAATAATTTAGGCCCTAGTTTTTAGGGCCTAGGATGTACATTGTACATGTGTGTATGCGCAACAAAATGTGGTGTGTAAGTGCAACAAGCCATCAGCCAATAGGACAACGCCATTCACAGCGTTTATCATGGGAGGTTTTTTTTCTTTCACATTTACAAAAATGAGTCGATAAGTCAAAGAACTTTTTCGCAAATGTGTGCTTATATTGGCGAGGATAAGCTATTTACAACACAAAACTCAAAGCACCATATTTACTTAAATTAGAATATTTAATTATTTATCGTAACTAGGGCTACCAAATGCATATTTTTTATCTTTTGATATTTCAATTCTCATTGCTCAATTTATAGGAAAATCTTATCCAAAATTGAAAAAAATGTTCGTGTGAATATGTAAATGCATATTTTTACATATTTTAGAAGAAATGACATATTTTTACATATTTCAATATCATTATGAAAATCCATGATTTCTGTAAAATCAACACGAATTATCATGTTTGTTAGTACAGGAACTATTAAAATTATATGCATTATGTGTGATACAAAGCAATGACTGTAGGTCCTAACATGTAGGGGCGTAAGTGTAACTAATAAATGACCAATGAGAACAATTTTATTGGATAGACCAGCGTGGGAATGGTTTCTTGTTGATCATCGCCAAAAATGCGACGTTACTTTACAGATTACCCTAAAGAGTTTAAACAAGTTGGAAAAGACTTGTACTGCCTCATCTGTCTGAAGAACGTGTCTTCAGCAAAAAAATATCAAGTAGAGCAGCATAGAAAGACTCAAACACATACGACAAGAGGTATCAATGATGAAATGAAGCAGATTTCGTTGAAAGAAAACGACAAAACACATCGACATAAAATCACGAGGGTATTTCTATCAGCCGGAATTCCTCTTTACAAACTTAGACATCCAGAACTACAAGGCCTATTGAAAACGTCTGCATTTC